>BMAU01009307.1:0-53322 GCA_019973935.1 Trichonephila clavipes
CTTTGCAGACCTAGCTTATTAACCAGGAGCTAGTATCCCTTTTTAGTGTGGCACCGTATCTATTTTAAAAAATATATTTTATAAATAGAAATAATAACTATAAAAAAGAATGTGTAGTATTAAAAGCAGAATATTTCCGAGGCAATACAATAATGTAATTTTTCTTCCTTGTGAAATGTGTGCATGAAAAATTTTTAAATTAAGGCATTTTATATTAGCAATTTAATAATTTCAGTTCTTATTCCTGATATATTTTTCATACAAATGTAATACTTTAATATTATAAGAAGAAAAACAGCTAAAATTTCTGTCGTGACAGAAAAATTTTTTTTTAAGTTTTTCTTGAGTTTTCTTGTGCAATTAGTACTCTCTAAAAGTTGATCATTTATAAAAACGTGTGGGTTGAAAACATACGAAAATGCAATTATTTAAAAGAAAAACGTATAAGTAATATCTTAAAGTGGTATTTTAAGTTTAATTAAGCTTATAATAATTATTTTTTCAGAATTATAAACTTTAAAGTGGTTTTTCTCAGTTTGTGTTTTTTGAAACCTTAGTGCATTCAAAATGCTACTCCTTCGACAATTATTTACCAATCACTTCAATTTTTTTTCCTGCGTGTTAAAAGTAAAGCATGTAATAAAATTAGGGATCCGTTTTGCTATAAACTGAATACTTTTTTTTAAAAAAAATAAAATGTAAGACATGTTGGCTTTTTCGCTGATTTTCAGCCTGTATATCAACATTTTGTTTTTTTTCTCAAAAACGAATGAAGTTATTCTAAAATCAATCCCTAAAACTGTTAAGAACATCCATCAGAATATTATAAAAAAATTTCAGGTCAAAAATTAATTTTTACAAAAGGAGTAGGATTTTAAAATTTTCCCAATTTTCTTCAAAAAATTTAAATTTTTAAAATTGTGTGAATAATATATGAAAATTTTCATCTGGTAACATTTTCTTGAATAGAAACATTGTATAACATGTTAAAATATAATTTTTATATACGTAAATAAAGACGTTTGCTCAAAGGGTGCCAAGTCCCCTTAAGTAATATATATTATAAACAAATTACATTTAAGTAATGGGATCATTATCATGTTATTTTTTGAATTTATAATTTTTTAATTAGAACATATTGCAAAATGATATTTATTTAAAGATTTATTTCTTCCATCATCCATTTCTAAAAGTTTAATTCTCATTAGAAAAATAGTCTAATCTATGTTGCTCTCTATCATATCCGTCACAATTAGCATTCTCGCGAACGTCTGCACAAAACGTGTAATTGCAAATGTTGGTATTTTTTACCTTTGCAGACCTAGCTTATTAACCAGGAGCTAGTATCACTTTTTAGTGTGGCACCGTACAATAGGCGGTACCAATTGCCGCGAGTAATTTTGATGCCCAGTTTCCTCCTCAGAGGGAGGCACCTGAGCTCTGAGGATGCAAAATTGAACTTAAGAATTTTTGCAGCCAAGCCAAATGGGTACATCAAGGGATTTTTTACATGCCCAATAATCATACAACATGACCGTTCATGACCGCTGTCGATTTTCTCCAACATGAAAATCCACTGACATCGGCTGGGGTTGAACTCGCAACCTTAGGTGCAGATGACCAGCGACAAACCAACTACGCCACCCAGTCGGCACTTGCTGAATTGTAAGGAGAGTAAAACCAAGAGCACGGCAATGAATACAAAAATGTAAAATAATTTTATAATGAAAAAGAATGTAAAATTCCGATAAAGAATAATTGTGTTATTTTTAATATTTAAAACGAGAGGACTTTAAAATGTTTTAACCCGGGAGCAGACGCGCACTCGATTCTTATGGTAATAGTCGCGCGTGGTGACGGAGTCACCCCGAAGCTTTTTTTACAAATATTTTTATTGTATACAATAAAAATCCCAATTCCAGTGAATAATTTAACTAAGAAAGTATACTTACCTACTTTCTACCTTTTTTTATTGATAATTTGAGAAAAATTCCAATAGAACCGAATTAAAATGTTTTTAAGGTACGCGGCCTTAATAAAGGACACAAAACACAGAAACTTTTCATGAACGTTACAAGAATGATATCTGAAAGCAAAATTGTCATATTCTGTTCAAATTTTTGTAGTTTCGTAATTTTACTGTTCAATTTTTTTGTTTCTCTGTAACAAAACGCGACCGCTCCCGGTTTAAATATGTAATCAATGTAAAACTATGAATGTTAGTTCTAAAAAGGAATTATATAAAACGTTTTTCACACACACACATATCACGCTTTATATGTTTCAGAATACTCATAAAAATAAATATTGGCCAAATAATCCTTCAAAGTGCTTTCTGTGCTTTTCGAAACGTCATATAACTCTTTCGTATAGGCGCCTTATTTACAACTTCCCTAAATGAAAAATTAAGACATAAAAAAGGAACGAACTAGCCATACCAGTAAGTTCGAAGGTCAAACAGATGAATTTTTTATCTTCCTAGAATGTTTCTCTCTGGGTTTCGTTTTTTCTCTAAAGTAGTTTTTTGGTTTAAAAAGAAAACTCAGAAAAAAAAAATATCTCTCATCATGGGATTACAGCAAATCAAACAAAATGTTATGTTTTTTATTTAGTTATAGGATCAGATAGGTAATGAATGTATCGAAATGAAAGCTTTCATGTTTGATGAAGTAATACTAATAAATTCTATTACTGTAAATGTGTATTTTTTTATTATGTTAGAAAGTATCTTCTTACTTCTCTCAATATAGTAAATTAATTTTTAAAAGATCTTTTATTTTCGATATGCTCGCGCCCATATATGCAACCATATTATTCCTCTTTAAGTAAATTAAAGTAGTTTCTAAGAAATGTTAAAGTTTTTAAATAAGTCTAATGTGTTATGTATAAAGGGTGAGCATTGGTGAAAAGTATTAAATACAAAGAATTTAAAATGGGTTTACTTTGAAAAATGAGACAGTAATCCTATAACAATATTGAAGACGCTTGCTTGCATATTAAACCTAGTTTTTCTCAGATTGCAGTACATGAAGAAATTTAAGTAAACATTTAATATATCATGTTTATTTTTCCTTTTATTTTAAATTTCAAAATTTTTCCATCATTATATATTTTCAGGAAAGCAAACGGAACTGAATCGTGTCCATGCTTATAATAATGAAAAATATTTATTATGGTTATGAGGATAGCGTAAATTTGTCTAATTTAAAACGTAAATATCTTTAGATGAACTTTTTATGAATTTTATATTAAACAGTAATACATATCACTAGACATAAGAAGCTAAAACGATTTACATTCGTTTATTATACGCATAACATGTTATTGAAAACTTTTGATATTTGTGTATGTATATTTACCTGCGAATATGGATTTTCTCTGCGAATAAAAACAACTTAGACTTAGGAAAATTTTCACTTTAAATACCATGCAATATTTAAGGATTTGAATAATTATCTCTAAAGAAAGTAATTTAATGATATATTTGTATTAAAAAAAATTATTCATTTTTATCTATAAAGATTGCAATTTAATATACTTTTTGCTTAATCATTTGAAATTTTGCAGAAAAAAAGTGTTGCATAAAAGGTAAAATTAAGAGTTTCTGTATTTTAAAAAAAAAAGGACTAAACTATCCCTTTTTTAATTGGAAATATTTAGTTTGGAAATTTTCTATCAAGTAGACTATGAGGTGAAACTTAGTTCTTTGAAATCTCGCTGATAAAAGTCATTACACATGCTACTATCACGTCTGTAGATTTAACTTTTTATATAAACATTAAAATGTGTTTTACGGTAACAATTATTGCCAACAAACACAAAAAGGGATTACTAATACAAACAGCTATATGTGACATAATCAAATAGGGGATATGTCGTAAATCTCGTGTAGAAAATTGCATGTATTTTTTCCAGGCTACATATTAATTCAAATTCCAATTTGAGTTTGAAAAGCTTACTTAGCTTGAAAGTTTACTGAGGTATAAAAAAAACTGGAAAGTAAGTTATAAGATCAAAATGTGTGTCCCAAATCTTTGTTTAATACGACCATTTTTGAGGAAAACCGTTTAAAAATAAAAAATGCGTAGAAGTTGCTATTTACTTTCAAAGTTCAAAATGTATTTTTGTCTCTCAAGGATGCTCTTTGCTGTGCTTCCAGAAGTGTCGAATTTACCTCCATCTTGATGAAGATGTCTGTGTGATTCCACTGGATGAACAAAGGAGAGGATCAAGCAGCAAAGCGTGGAAATCTCAGAAGTAAGCATAAAATGAGAATCACATATTTATTAGCTGGATTAAATAATTTTTAAAATTTAAAATATGTTCTTATCATAAACAGCTTGGTTTGACTCTCCAAATAGTAAAAAAATAATGCTTTTTTGTTGGGAAATATTTTATATGAGCCAATGCTGCAAAAATCACTTAACTATTTTCTTTCAAATCATTAAATAGTTTTCATCTTTGCATTTCATCATGAATGTGAACAAAAACTGGTCATGTCTCTTTGAAGCCCGTATTTGCTAATACAGGATTTACTTTCATGTTTTTATAAGATACGTAGGTTTAAAAACACAGGATGCATGCAAGATACAAAAATAAAAAGAACTACCAAATTGATCAATCACATAGGAAGAAAAAACCTTAAAAGAAACTTTTTAGATTTTATGATTGAAAAATATCTACTGGAAGGTTTGCAATAAGATCAGAAGCAGTAAGTAAGATGAGAACATTTTTTTTTATTCGCATGTTGAGGGCATGTGTGCCTGTTTGTTCGGGAACATTTTTATTTTTTTCTTTATGTATTTAAAATAATAGCCACTAAATATCATCTTGCACTAAGTAGTAATGCACCAAATTGCTTTTCTTTTAAATGTATCCATATTAAAAAATAGCTTTTTTATGTGATACTTTTCTTCGAAGAAAAACCTGAGAAGAAAATATTTATCACTGATATTGTGGGCATCCTAAATATCAAATATGAGCTCATTTAATAATCTTAAAGTAATGTTTTACTGCATATATTAATAAAATAGATATAATAAAATGTGATATTTTTTATGAAAAAAATCTTATTATGTTCAGAATTGAAGAGCATCTTTTCAAATTTATAATTTATTAAGTAATATCTGGTGATCATTTTCCCCCTATATTTCTATGAGAAAACGAATGCTATAAAAGTTTAATAATTTCTTAAGTAAAATCTCTATATTATTTTTTTCTAGCGTTTTACTATGTTCTTCAGAACATAAATATCCGAAGTGATAAATTATTTCTTGATTTTAATATTATTTTATTATTAACGTGAGTTGACTACCGTCATTGCATAACATCAACAACACAAGCAGTGATATATAGTTACAGTATACAGTTAACATGAAAGTACACATTCAGTTACAGTTATCATGACATCACCTCTTCAACTTATTAATTATATAATATAGTCATTCAAATAAGATGGTGGTTTCTTCTTTGGAAATTACAATATGACTCATTGTAGTTCTGTATATTTTGAGGATTTACAATTACTTCTGAATCAGAATGAAAAGTACTTATATCATTGGGATCTGCTTCCATATTAAAGGGTGTGTTTGATTTTCATATATGTTTAACTTATGCAAAAGTCCCGCCCAAAGTGATGTAAAAATGCAAGTGTTTACACAGCAAGCGAAAATAAAGAAGAAAAAGAAAAGAAAAAGAAACAGTCGCGCTACCTAGATAGATATTTTGCAATTAAACTAATCATTAGATATTTTAATTAAATTAATAATCTATATTAAAAATAGAGTTAATATAACATAGAAATATATTTAAAAATAAATTTACTTGGATAATTGTATTTTAAACAATTATTACAAAATTTCATATAATTACTTTGTTTTAATACATTATTGGTAATTAAATCAATGTTTCTTTTTATAAAATTTAAGATAATGTTTCTAAATATTGATAGGTGTGAGTTACTACACTAGAAAGGCATTTTTATAATGTTAACACCAAAAGAGTCTCTTTTATCAAAAATTTTAATTATTAGCGAATTATTTTTAACATTTAATTGAAGGTCCAAAAAATTAGCTGACTTATTATTATAATTAATTTTTAATAATTTTATATATTTGGGATCACAATTAATTCTATTGACAAAATCTACTATATTTCTATATATTTCTAAATATAATTAGGTCATCTATACATCTAAAAAAGTAGCAAGATTCGTAACTAATACTATCATTTTCATAAAAGCGCAAATAAAAATTGGCTAAACAGTTACTAGCAGTTCCACCTTGAGGTAAACCTTTTATTTGTTGATAATAAGAGTTGTTATGGAAAATATAAGTTTCATTTAATGCTAGTTTAATGATAGAAAGAAATTTATCATATTTTATTCTTATTCAAAAAAAGATTGCAATAGGCGATTTTAAGAATCTTAAACATATTTTCTATATCTATGGAGTAAAATCATAGGTAAGAATAGAAATATTTTTTTTACCTTACATATATTTAATAATGTCCATACTATTCTTAACAATAATGGAATTATCCATTTCGTCTAATGTGTGTAATTTAATTATATATATAACTTGTTCAAATTTTCAATCGTTAATAAAATACTTTTTATTCATCCACTCAAGTTCAAATACATTTTTTAAAACTTTTAGTCGATGACACTTGATGTTAATACAGTTTTTCGTATATTAATTCATTCATTATATTTAATTAATGAATAAAAAGTAACAAACACAAATAAGAGTCTAACACCATATATATAGTAATGAAAAGAGCTCGTTGCGTATCTGTAGAGCAAAGGATATTGCGTTGGAATTCTAATCCCCAGGTCGTGGGTTCGAATCCCGCAAGGGATGGTTTAATTTCTAAAAATGTGATATCTTTTTAATATACTATTTTATTGGGATAGTTACATTTAATTAATAAATAAACAGTAACAAACAAAAATAATGTTCCAACCCCATATATTTAAGTGAGTGAGTGAATGTAGGATTTTATGTCGCAAGAGCCAATTTTCGCTAAGCTGCGCCAAACAACTTCTTAAGTATTAAAAGTATAAAATTACTAAAACATTTATGAGAAAAATAGTAAAACCTCAGATTTAAAAAAATTTTAAAGCTAAAGCTAATAAATTTTGGTGGGGTTTTCCCCACCAAGTCAGAAAATGTGTAGTTCTTAAACAAATTATTTAAAAAGGTAAATAATCATCTCTTGCTGTTTCTAACATGGTTTTCTGATTGGATTGTCGCAGTCGTACCTAATAAACGAATGATTTGGTTTATTAACCAACTCTCTCTTATAGGTGAAACCATTCATATTTAAAACATATTTTGGATTCGGCTCAAGTTCATCTTCCACGTCGTAGACAATCATATCTTCCTCATCCGTTGTGTACTCGGTAGGTGCTGATTTTCTAGGTCTATGAGGAGCCATCTTAATTTCTATTTTTGGTTTTATAGTGTTGGATTGGTTTTTAGGGGGGGGGCGTTTTTTTCTACGAGGTTTTGAGGATTGATTTGTATCCTGGGATGTAGTGGGTATGGTATTGGATGTAGTGGTGGTCGTTTCAAGAACAGAACATGCTGTGGATGAGGAAGATGCGGTAGAGATGGATAAATTATCAGAAGCGGTGGAAACAGTATCTATCACAGAATTAATGATTGAGATTTTGATGGCGATGTAACTGTGACAGAAGATGTGGATGGTAAAAGTTGTGCTTGAGTTGATGTAGACGATTTAGTAACTACAGGGACTGAGGATGACATAGTTGGTTTCGAAATGGTCATTAATGGTTGTAGTAAATTTAAAGGTGGGCACACTATTTTTGTAACCGTTTTATCGGTTTGTGAGGAATTATTAACAGTTATGGATTTGGCCCATATATTCAAAGAAGAATAGAAAAGTGCAAGGAAAATCGCTTTCTATTTTGCCACTTCATGTTGTGATTCTGTCACAAGTATATACATATTTATATGAATTGTAATTATTTAACGAAAAGTAACTAAAAGAAAATTTTTTCTTTATTGACTTAAGAAGGAATTGGATTTAAAAACTTCTTTTTTATTTTACTTGTTTTATTGTTAACATAAGGTGACTGCCGCCATCTCGTAACAGCAACAACACGAACAATGATATACACTTACAGTATTCATTTAACATCACAGTGCACATACAGTTACAGTTATCATGACAATAGTTTTCCTATATTGAACATGAAAATTAATATTATTCAAATTTAAAAATACATTTGAGCAGCTTAAAAGAACATGTTATTCATTTACTCAAATAAGTATGATAAATTGGTCTAAGTTACATAAGTCAACAATGTGAACGACTTAGTAAGAACTTTTAGAATGTGTGGTCAAATTTTAAATAAATGCTTTTCTTCAAAAGTACCTAAAATCTTTAGTTCTAATTTAGAATATTAAAAGTTTAACAACATTTGTGTGGGCGTATTCCCTATGAATACATGTCGCATAAAAGGAATACAAAAAAAAAAGTTAATTTTACCGCGTGTAGAATCCTTAAATAGAGAATTTGTATCCTAGAGGAAGAAAGGAAATTTCGAAAAAATGGTTTTAAGGGCTTAAGAAAAACAATGGAAAAGCTTACAAATAAGGTGTAATTAAAATGCAGCTCTGGCACTATTCCTGATGAGCATGTACAGTTTATTTTTTCTGAGCGGTTGATTGATGAATATAATTCTATGAAATATTTTACAAGAAGACGTAAATTCCTTTATCCCTACGTGTCGTGTTGAGGTCCTGAAATGTCTTTTGAAAATGTGAATCCATTTCAAGTCAACGAAGTATTGGTTTTCAGTGTTTATTCAAACTAAATTGCACAAAATATTGCTCTCTATTGCCTTGATGTTATAAAATTTTCGGTAAATTTAAGGAAAACTTGGTAGAAATGGTTCAAATTCAATGAATGTAAAATTTGTTGAAGACGTCCGCATCTATGGAGTTGTAGTTTTACTACGACAAGCCAATTAATTTTCCTTATTAATCGTGTGTAAACTGAAACAGAAAAATATACGTAATATGTACTAAATCCTGAAGTTCTGTAATATGAGCAACA
Organism: Trichonephila clavipes; assembly: GCA_019973935.1. Taxonomy (NCBI): domain Eukaryota; kingdom Metazoa; phylum Arthropoda; class Arachnida; order Araneae; family Nephilidae; genus Trichonephila; species Trichonephila clavipes. Next base: position 9,085 of record BMAU01009307.1, read on the forward strand.
CATGGAAATATTTATACATTTTTTTAGTACTCCATCGCTTTAATTTAGACTTTGAGGGGAGAAATAATATCAAAATTTGGTCCTTTATTTCACAAGATTAGATTATGTGATAGCTTTCTTCTCTCTTTTCTAAAAAGAACTAAATCAAATGAAAATCAAACAAAATCTTTTGATTGCTTAGACTATTAATCAGTTATATATTGAGCTTCATATCGTTACCTATCATGTTTTTACTTATTTATCTCTAATATGTATTTATCTTTACAGACCTGAATCGAAGTGTATTTTGTGGTATCGTAATCTGTTGTATAAGGTGAAAAGAAAGCTAAACACCATTTCTTCAGTTACACTCGAAAAGTAGATCTTCTGGTCTCAGTAACAAAATCTATTTCAAGCTTTCCTCCATCCTCAGTGGTTCGACAGCCCAGGGTGGGCCTTGACCTTCTCAAGAAGCCTTTTCCATGCCCGCTTTCTTTCTGTTAGTGTTCTATTTCAAGCTTTAGCAAGGAATTCTTGCGTTCATCTCCTTCATGTAACAATTTCTTTTGAATAGTATTTATTAGGATGGAACACACTTTACTGTGGCATATTGAAATAATGCATGTTAACTATTTTCCTCCCCTCCTCTCTAAGTTATATTTTCATATCACTTTCGGAACATGTGTTTATGATATTTTGTTCGAGTGCTTTGTGAGAATCATCTTATAAATTTATATAAATACTTCAACAACCATTTCATATTATCGTGGTTGACTTCAAAGTGTTGTATGAACCTACATGCAGGAATTTCGGTGAAACGCTAAAATATTTACCACTATAAGAGAATATTCACGGGTAAATATTTTTAAACCAAAATTATTTGAATAAGAAAACTTTAGAGAAAAATACAACTGATGATCCTTTTGTGGCAGGTTTTGAACTATTTCACTTATCAATGTCATTTGGTTAAAAACATTTCTTTGTCAATAAATTTAAAAAATAAAATTTGTGTTTCGAAATTCTTGTTCGAAGAGATATCGTAACAGATAAAATAAAATAAGTTACAATGAAAGCAGCTAATAATTCGTTTCCGTCAATAATCCATTCGAATTTCTTACGCTTTCGAAAATTCCACAGTTTGTTAAGGAATAGCAGTAATATATTCCAGGATTGTTTTTGACTTGAAGTTTTAGGAAAAGGAAAACATTTTCTAAACATTAAATCAGATGATTCAAATTTTTCTTGAATTCATTAAATTCCAGGACTCATCTTAACTTCCTGAAAGTACAAAATAAATAGGGAATGTCATAAAATATACTTAAAAAGCAACTTAAAAAATCCTGTGTGATTCTATTTAAAATTGTTGCTGTAAAAATATTCTGTTGGTATTAAACTTCAACAAAGTTTTTTCAAACATTTTGTAAGTCCTGCAACGAATGGGCAATTTCAGAGTTAGCTTAGTAACATCTGATTCAATTTTAGAAATATATGCAACCATATTATTCCTCTTTAAGTAAATTAAAGTAGTTTCTAAGAAATGTTAAAGTTTTTGAAAAAGTCTAATGTTATGTATAAAGGGTGAGCATTGGTGGCAAATGTTAAATACAAAGAATTTGCAATGGGTTTACTTTGAAAATTGAGACATTAATCCTATAACAGTATTGAAGACGTTTGCTTGCATATTAAACCTAGTTTTTCTCAGATTGTAGTACATGAAGAAATCTAAGTAAACGTTTAATGAATCATGTTCATTTTTTTTATTTTAAATTCAAAATTTTTCAATCATTATATAATATCCAGAAAACAAACGGAAGTGAATCGTGTCCATGCTTATAATAATGAAAAAAGATTTATTATGGATATGAGGATAACGTAAATGTGTCTAATTTAAAACGCCAATATCTGTAGATGAACTTTTTATGAATTTTATACTAAACAGTAATACATATCACTAGATATAAGAAGCTAAAACTGTGGGACCCCCTGGGTTCCCCTCTGGACACCAAGATTAATTTGAGACAAAGAATCACCAAAAGCCATTTGTATAATAATAACTTATATTTATTCACTTGATTCAAGTATGAGAAACTCTAATAATATAATATTTTTATGTTACGTCAAACAAAAAGGATTTACCTTTAATATTAAATTAAATTAGGAAATATGAAATTAATCAATAACTACGCGTAAGATCAATAGAGGGTCTACCGAAATAGGAGAGGTCCGAGAAATACGCGTAACTCGCATTATTAGCTTTCATTAACTTGAACTAATTTTATTAAAGTAACGCTTCTCAAGCGATAATAAACTATAGTATATCACCTGGTAATACTTTGATATCTTCAGAAGTATATTAACTTTTAAACTTCTTTCGCAGGGTATACTAGCACTTATTCTTCACTATCGTAATCCAATTGAGTCCTCTAAAGGTTGTGTCTACTGCTGCTGGCTCAATAGCCTTCATCTTTGCTAGTTTACAACGCTCTACTTAAATACCCTATCTACTTTGCATATCCCGTTCACTTCTCAGAGTTGATTGGAAATATATACGCGAATTTATAATCCCCAAAAAGACGCCTAAGAATATTAGTTGAAAGGTACTGTACAGATTCGTCACAAAACTATTTATATTCGTTTATTATACGCATAACATGTTATTGAAATCTTTTGATATTTGTGTAAGTACACTTACCTGTGAATGTTGATTTGTTCAACGAATAAAAACAACTTAGAGACTTAGGAAAATTTTCACTTAAAATACCATGCAAAATCTAAGGATTTGAATAATTGTCTCTAAAGAAAGTAATTTAATGAGATATTTGTATTAAAAAAATTACTCATTCTTATCTATAAAGATTGCAATTTAATATACTTTTTGCTTAATCATTTGAAATTTTGGGAAAAAAAAGTGTTGCATAAAAGGTAAATTATATATATAAGAGTTTTTGCTCCTAATTACCACAAAGATATTTAAAATTCTTTTGTTTACGTATGAATTAAAAGGGCGTATAAGGTGCTTAGTATTTAAAAAAAAGTAATGTCTTCGTTTTTTTAGGGAATCTTGCACTTCGTTTAATGTTTCATACAAAATTACCTTGTGTTTAGTTTGCTTTTGTATGAAAACCATCGAAAGATATTTAACCCTAAGTCACAACTGAAAGTACTCTGTAATAATTGTTGTTTGTAATAGAAATTAAAATGTATTTTTTCATTTTTTTTTGTAGAGTTATGAAGACAAATGTTTTCAAAATGTAATTATTATTTCAATTCTGCAATAATTTTTTAAATTATATTATGAAACACTGCTGGCCACCGTAAATGCAACACCAAGAAAGACAAGTGATAGAACAACAAAATTTATTTTGTAGATAACATGTTGACCAAGTATCAAATGATTAAATTTATAGACTTCTGTGAAGTGTGGTTCCTGCCAGAATCAGTAGCCAGAGTACCGACATTGTTGGAATTCACCGCTACCACACGCCTCGGCGTTGATTCAAAGAGACTTCGGATGTGTTCTTTGGGTATAGCAGACCAAACAGCTTCCTCACGCTGCCAAAGTTGATCTGGTGTGGCAGCTGGGGGTGTAATTTGGGTCAATCATTGATCAACCATAGACCACATGTTTTTTTATCGGCGAAAGATCCAGAGAGCAAGCCGGCCAGAGAAGTAATTCAATCTAGGGATTGACGAAGATCTTTTGGACAATGCGTGTCACGTGTGGTCGCGCATTATTCTGTTGAAATATGGCTGTGGCGAAGCCCTGAAGGTAAGGAAGGACAACTGCCTCCAACACCTCAGAGATGTAGCGCTGGCTGTTTAAAGTACCGGCAATTCGTACTAGAGGAGTGCGAGAGTAATATCCAATACCACCCTATAACTTAATACCCGGTGCAGGACCAGTGTGGTGGTGCATAACGCAACTGTTCAGCATCCTCTCTCCACGTTCCCTCCAGACTCGAATCCGACCATCGTGGTTTTGCAGACAAATGCGTGACTCGTCAGTAAAGACAACTTCATTCAATTCTGCCGCCCGCATCCTTTTTTCATCGCACCATTGGTGGAGGAGACGTCTGTGGTTCGGCGTCAAGGGTAGACCAAGCAATTTACGTCTTGCGGACAGACCACTCTGCTGTAAACGGCGTCGAATGGTAAGCGCAGACACTGGATGATGCGTTACATACTCAATGTGATGTGCTACGGTTCGTGATGTGATTGAGAGATCCGTCACTGCCATGTGCACAATTTGACTGTCCTCACATGAAGTGGTGTACTGAGGTGGATGCGATCGACCACGTCGGTCTGTTGTACCCTCCTGGATCGAATGGTCACATATCCGCATTACAGTTGTTTGGTTTCGTCCAACAGGGCTACCGATTTCCCTCAAAGATAATCCACAATCACGATAGGCCACTATTCTTTCTCTGTCGATCTCGGATACTTGATTAAAAGCTGATCACTGTTTTTACGAAACATAAATGATAGTTTTTTGAAAAACCTACATGAAAAAAACAATTGCCGAACTTGAAATCGTCGAAATCTCAAACCTTAAATAGCAGTTTGAGGTGGCACAACAGGAGCGCGTGATGTGTGTCTGCGCTGAAATTCCAATCATTTGCATATATCACCACCGCTAATGCATGTCGAAAACTTCATGTTATTTGCGTGCTTCCATCAGGGGGTTGTATTTACGGCGGCCGGCAGTGTAATTTAAACTTTATTTTTCTGTACTTTCCATTTGCAAATTGACTGGATGATGTCGTCCTAAAAATCATTTTTGAATGTATTTTTCACATATTAATCTTTTATGATTTACATGTTTAAAAATATATATAGTTAATATTATATAGTCTTCATTTTCTTCCTAATCCAAGAAAAGAGAGTATTATCCTATCCTTCTTGAAATAAAATTTAAGAGAGAATTATATTAATACTAATTTAAGTTTATCTTTAGAAAAAGAACCCTTTCGAAAATGGTTGTCCTTAAAGATATTAAAATGTCTTATTTATACAATGCTGGTTACTCAAAATTCACCACCCTGAAGGAAGCAGGCAAACCATGTGAAATTTAAATCCTGAATTTACGGCGATGAATTATGAAAATCATTAGCATTAAAGCGTAGACGAACATTATGTGTGACCGCAGGTCTTGTTGGCTGATTTCCGCCCCTCGAACATCAAGGATTATGGATCCTCGATTTCTTGCTTATTACCAAAGCTCTAAAGTTTTGCGTTTTTCGAGGACTCTCGATTGAGTTGGGGGACACTGCCATGTTCCAGGACATACAGAAAAACTTTGCTGACTATTGATCTTAGTCGAACGTAGTAAATCACATGAGTGATTTACTAAGTTACCTGATTTCTAATGTTCTTGGATTATCTATGCTCCACTAGTAATGTCCCGTTCTCTCGAATGTGTGTAACTTCGTTCCTGTTTATTTATTTTCACCCCTCAAGGACAAAGGAATATGGACCCTCGATCTCTTGCTTATTACCAATAAACCATGCACTAAAGTTTTGGGTCTATCGAAGACCCAATACATCAAAGCGTGGTTCTTTTGAGAAGTTTTTTACATGAGTGGTTTACTACATTCCTGGATTTCCAACGATCTTAGATCATCTACACTCCCAAGTGATGTCCCGTTCTCTCGAATGCGTGTGTTCCTGATTTTTCTTTGCTTATTTCTGGCTCTCAAGGACTAAGGAATAGGGATCCTCGATCTCTTGCCTATTACCAAAGAACTGCGCAGTGAAGTTAAGGCCTCTCGAAGACCCAAAAGTTAAAAGCGCAGTTCTTTGGAGGAGTGATTAACTACATTCCTGGATTTCCCACTTTCCTGTGTTATCTGTGCTTCCCGAATGGTTGTTTGTTCTTTTGAATGCGTGTGTAGCTGATTTTCTGTTTGCAGATTTTCGCTCCTCAATGACCAAGGGATATGGACTCTCAATCTCTTGATTATTAATAAAGAGCTACACTCTAAAGTTTTGGGTTTTTGGAAATTTCTCGGTGGAGTTTGCTTACGCATCTGCGCTCAAGGACCTACTGATGAATTTGCCGACTAATGACCTCATCGAACGTTAGAAATCACACGAGGGATTTATAACTTTCCTAGATTTTTGATGTTTCTTTATTTCCCGTTATCCTGAATTGTGTGTTCCTTATTTCCTGTTTGCTGATTTCCACCCCTCAAAGACCAATAAATATGGACCATAGATTTCTTGCTCATAACCAAATAACTGCACACTGAAGTTTTGGGTTTTTCGAAGACACAAAACTTCAGAGTGCAGTTACTTGGATGAGTGATTCTCAGGAGTGAATTACTACGTTCTGGTATTTCAGACATCTCTGGATTATCTTTGCTCCAAGGGTGATGTCTTTTTCTTTTGAATGCGTGTGTTTCTTATGTCCTGTTTGCTGATATCCGCCCTTCAAGAACCAAGGTATATGGAGTCTCCATCTCTTGCTTATTAAAAATGTACTGCACTATGAAGTTTTGGGTTTTTTGAAGACTCTTGGTTGAGTATGCGGACGCAGCCACTGTCAAGGACCTACTGATGCACTTTGCTGAGTTAGGAACTTTACCGGCTGAAGAAGTCTGCCGAATAATGAACTTTGCTGGCTATTAAGTTCTGCCGACTGTCGTACTCTGCTTAAGGGAGAAATACGGATTATTGTAGTCAGAGGTAACACGACTGTGAGCCCGTGGTCCTCCCATACATTGCGCTCACCATCATTTATATTCTAACAAAATAATACACGACCTCATGTGGCACATAATATTAAAGAATCCCTTCACTTGCGTGTTCTTCTGATCAAACGCCAATCTAAAATGGGAGGTCCATGTTTGTAAAACGATCAACCCAGGATACAACATTCACTGCTACACCCGATCAAATTTGGCAATATGTAAAAGCGGCATGGATTGTTATTTCCCAAGGATACAGCCAAAGCCACTTAGTTTCTATGCCTAGGAATGTGTTAACGGCTTTAGCCAGCAAAGGCGACTACACTAACTACTGATTTTGTCATCAATCACACGTAACAAAATGCTGTAATTTTATTTGTTTGTTCTTTGTACAACATGTTATCTGTCAAATAACTTTCGATAGTCTTTGGTCCTTCTTGTTGTTGCTATTTGTGTGGCCAGCAGTATAAGAATTGACAAAATATTTCAAATTATATTAATAATATTATAAGAAAATATTTGGTTTTTCACTGTGATAAAATATGCTTTTATTACAGTTCTATATAATGGAATATATATACATTTATACTTAATGTTATTATATATTTTGATAACGTATATGAAAACTTTGTTAATGAGTGTAAAAGCATTTTTTATGAAAGCTAATTGTGAAAACTATATTTTTGTAATACATTTTATGAAAAGATTTTTATAATAAAAATAAAACACGTTTTAAAAAAATTTGTAAAAATTTATTTTGATTGCAATGATATACAATATACAATATTTTTAATAATAATTATATACACGTGTGTGAATGTATTTTATACAACACTAATTATACATAATTTGATAATAACAATAAGAAAATTCAATGAGAATATTTGTATTTTTGCCCATATTATTATCGTTACTACTAAATAGATTTATGAAGAAGGTAACTTGCATTCTAAAAATGCAGCATATACTATATTTTTTATAGAAACAAATCTATATTTTCTTGCTAATAATATTTTGATAGATTTATTTTACAAATCTTGTACTCTTAATTTTTCTTACTTATGAGGAATGTCATGACGGTTTCAAGGCCTTTTTAAGAAAATACTCATCAAAAATACACTGTGCACTAACATTCTATTCTTCTTAAACTATGCTATCTATCGGGAAATTGTGAATTATTTTGCTTTTTCAATAACTATTTAAAATTCAGCATATTTATTCGACTTATTATAAGCTTCATTTTGAGAAATTGTACAAAAGTTTTCTTGATTGATAGAACTATATGCGGCCGCCCTTGTGCAGTGAACGCGCTGCGCACCAGCTAGGATCGGCCCTACGAATGGACCGGGAAAATATTAGTATATCTCTCTATATAAAAGAGAAAAGTGACTGATCACGATATCTTAGGAACTATTTGACCTGCAGACTTGAAATTTGGTAAACGTGTTTTTCTCATATGATAGAGATCCGCTAAGAAAGGGTTTCGCAAAAACTGACCTCCAAGGGGAAGGGGGGGTGCTGTTATAGATAAATATACCCGTTTTTTAATCATTAGACCTACAGAGATCAAATTTCGCAGACATGTTCCTTTCATAGAGTAGAGATCCGCTACAAAAAATAGACCCCCAGGAAGGGGGGGTAAAGGGGTGTTATAGATAAAAAAAACTGTACTGCTTTTAAACTATTAGATCTATTGACGTAAAATTTGTCAGGTATGTCCTTTCATGGAGTAGTCATTAGCTACAAAAGGGGTTTTGCAAAAATAGGCATCGAATGAGGGTTACCAGGGTTTGAAAAGCCCTTATAGATAAATATTCCATTTTTTAGCAATTTAGACCTACGTACTTCAAAAAAATTTAACAGGCATCTTCCTTTCATAAAGTATAGATCCGCAAAGAAAGGATTTTGCGAAAATCGACACTCAAATGTGATTGCGAGAGGTTAAGAACCGTTATACATAAATATTCATGTTTTTTTACTATAGAGCAACATATTTGAAGTTAAAAGGCATGTTACTTTGTTGGCTAGAGAACCATAACAAAAGAGGTTTTTATGAAAATTGAGCCCCAAAGGGATTGTGAAGAGTTGAAGTGGCGTTATAGACAAATATTCCCGTTTTTGAACTATTAGACATACAGACTTAAGACTAAGGTGGCATGTTCCTTTCATAGAGTAGAGATATAAGATATCTACTCTATGAAAGGAACATAAGTAGGAGTTTTACGAAAATCGATCCCCAAGGGATATTGCGAGGGGTTAAAGGGGTGCTATATATAGATAAAGTTTCCATTTGTGAAATATTAGACCTACAAACTTAAAATTTAGCATGCATGTTGCTTTCATAGAGCAAGTTGGGTTTTCTGAAAATCAACCCCAAGGGTTTTACGAGGGTATTATATTTTTTTAAAAAATTCTCTTTGTGAAGTACTAAACCTACAACCTTGAAATTTGAAAAACACGTTACTTTTGTTGAGCAGAGATCAACTTAGAAGGGGTTTTCAAAAGTAAGCCTAACAAGGGGGTTATGCAGACGTTATAAATAAGAAAAATTCCCCCCTTTTCTTTTCCTTTTCTTTAGCCTGCAGACAAAATTTGGCAAAAATTATTTATGAAATTATAATAACTGGAAAAACAGAAAGAGAGGGATCGAATGAGCCAGGTCCGAATGGACTGTCAGGCTCGGGTGCCGAGATATTGGCCAAAAGGCTGTAGAGGGGGGGGGAATGCACCGGGGGATGCGTCCCAACAGATATGGTTTATAACAATAGTTATTACGATCCATCAAATGTCAGTCCCCTAGCACCAAAAAAGTGGCATGTTAAAATATTAGACAACGGTTTGCGCGCATCGTAAAAATTTACCCTCATCCTTTTCCCAAACGCGCAAAAAGAAGTATAATTTCAAAAGTAACGAAAAATTAACCATTTCTACTTTTTAAGTAATTGATAAACCTATTTGTAAAAAGTCGAATTTTTAATAGTTTTTTACAGAAAGCAGTGTATAAGAATAGTCGAGGATAATATAATGCTTAAACATTACTCATATGTACAAAACAAACCTGTCAAAATTAATTTTTTGAGTCAATACATTTTGTCTTTATCTTAATATATTCCAGAAAGCATTAAATAGTCTATTTGTTCTATAATGATTCCGAAGATGACTAAGATGTCATTGTAAAATTTAAGGTTTTCTTTTCCTTACGAATCAGAATGCGGACTGGTAATTACTGTTGCAGATTTATTTTATGTCCCGAGAGCTGGTATCACTTTTAGTGTGGCACCATATAGGTGAATACCAATTGCCACGATTAAATCTTGACTCCCAATTTTTTCGCCAGAGGGAGGCACCTGAGTTCTGACGATGTGAAATTGTACAAGAACTTTACTTTTCAGAGAGCACGCAAGTCAAACCCTGTAATATGTCCTTTTATTTTAAATATTATTAAATTATGTAATAAGAATAACTTCTCCCATTTTACTCAAACAAGTTACTTCGGAAAACCTTTTTAGTTGTAATCTGCTTAGATAAAAAATTTTAAGTTTTATTTTCACATATCGTTCAATTATAGTTCATTTTATCAACACTAGCTTATTCTACACTAAGAAGATCACATGCTACAAATGTGAAATTTAAACGACAGGCACTTCTTTTCAGCACATTCAGATAAATCATGTACCGGTAGTGACACCTACAATGTGTATAAATGAGGAAAATATTCAGCCCGCTTCTCATACACAAATTGCATTCGAATGTTGTTGCCTGGTGAAAAGTTGTGATGCCTCCCGAAAGAAGCAGAAATGTTTCATCAAAGCAGAACGTTTCTGACTTTGATAAAGGTTGTGATAGCCACCCCCCTGGGGAAGCCATCTCTTCATCTACTCGACCTAGATTTGTAGGAGGGAAGGATTGATGACCCAAGCCAGACGTAATAAAACCCATTTATTATTATCAAATATAATAATCAAAGACAATCTTGCTCTAGGGAGGAAATCAAGAATGATATATCGCAGCCCTAAATCTTATGTGAATAAGCGGCTGAAATCCTCTAACCACCTAACTTTAAGTAAAGTAATCCTATGAATCCTAACTTCCTTACTTTATTTGAATAGCTAAAGCCCACTCTATAATTTCGCGTCTAAGTTCAGATCCTTACCATAACCGCACTGCGTTCAGCAACTCAGATTCCTTTCCTCCTTCTTCTAGATTACTAAACCTCCGCTATATATCCCATAACTAATATGTATGTCAAGGTTTCTTCTTGAGAGGATTGGCTGTCAAATTACTCAATTGATGGCCCCGAAGATTCCCCAAGAAGATTAGTTGAAAAACTGCGTAAAGCCCCGTCACAAGGTCGAATTGTAGCGTATCGCAGTATTGCTGCTCACGTCGGTCGAGATCCAATGACTGTTCGAAGAATGTGGAATCGATGGGATCAAGATGATAATACGGAATGCCGTGCTGGATCTTAACGGCCCTCTATCACTAAAGGACGAGAAGACAGGCATGTTACTCGCATGGCCTTGTTGTGTCGTATAGCCACGTCAGGAGCCATGAGTCAAGAATGGGGGTCATTTGTTGGGCAACAAGTGTCTTCACGAACAGTTCAACGACGTTTGCAGCAGCATGGACTCTCAGCTCGAAGATCATGGCTTCGGCTACCCTTGCAGCTGCACCAAGACAGGAGTGTCTTCAAAGGTGTTATCAACTACGAATCTGGGCACATGAATAGCATGGCGTCGTTTTTTCTGTTGTGTTTCTCTGTTTACAGCATCAAGATGGTCGCATCCATGTTTGGCGGTATCGTGGTGAACACACGTTGACAGCCTGCATTCGTCATCGTCATACTAGTCCATCACCTGACGTGATGGTATGGGGTACCATAGGATACACTTCTCGATTACCTCTTGTTCACACTGATGGCACTTTGAACAGTGCATGTTACATTTCTGGTGTGTTACGACCCGTGGCCCAACCCTTTATTCGAGCCCTGCGAAACCCTACGTTTCAGTAGGAAAATACACGACCGCGTGTTGCCGGTATTGTACAGACCTTCCTTGATACGGAAAATACTAAGCCAGTGTTTCTCAAACTTTCAATACTGGCAACCAACTTTTCAATTATAATTTCTATATCACGCCCCCCCTTATAAAATAATAATGCATTGAATGCAATAATAATGCACTTTGAGAGACGCTAAAGCTACAATACCATCTTAATTATAAACAGTACAAATTAATAAAATAAGTACATTAAATTTTATAAATGTTATACTTTTAAGTAATATATATTTTATTTTTCTTTCTCGAATTTTTAAATTGGAACAATTGCAAAATGCGGTGGCTGCTTTGAAGACATGATATAGATCTCAGCCAAATATAGAAAAAGTACTCGGAGTGTCAATTTCTAATCGTAAACCTTCCTTTGAAAAACTTTCCTCTGCAAGACAAGTCCTAGGAAGTCACTAATTCTTATTAAACTTACTCTTAATTTAGTATTAATAAATTAGTTATAAAATACCTTGAGTGCAGCACTCATGCATTAAAAGTATACTGTCTGAAGTACCCGCTCTCTTTGCACGAGTTCATTTTTTTAAAAACTAAAACAGTCTTGATATAATAACTGAATTGTCAGGAGAGTGAACCCAAATGCGCGACAATGTTTACGAAAATGTAAAATGATATTTTAAAATGAATGCTCATATTTTAATTAGTTTTAAGCGAACTGTAATTTTAAGCCTCCCATAATTATAGCAGTTAGAATTAATGTTAAATAATGAAAAGAGAGTAATATAAAATTCCGATGAAGAAAAATTGTGTTATTTTTAATGTTTAAAGCGAGAAGAATACCAAATGTCTTATCCCGGGAATAGATACAAAGGTTAATTGTCACGCGGGATGATTGTGAGAGTCTACCGAGTCGAGAGATTGTGAGAAGAGAAATTATACTTACCCCTCTTTCAAGGACTTATCAATTTTTCTTTGGTATTAAATAATCAGTTTTGCCAGAATTTATGATTTCGTGATCTGCGTGCCCCGTGCAACCACTTCCGGGCTTAAAGTGTATTCAATATAAGATGGATGTTACTGATAAAAAATTGTGTAAAACGTTTTTCATTATGCTTTAAATGTTTGATAATACTCATAAAAATAAATCTTGACCAAGTAATCCTTCAAAGGGCTCTCTATGGTTTTCCAAATATCATAAAAGTCTTTTACATGAAAAAAAAAAAAACGCAACAGAGAAATACACTATATATAACTTCCTTAAATGAGAAACAAACACATAAGAGAGGGGTCAGAAATAGCTGTACCAATAACTTAGAAGGTCAAACAGATGATCAGCAAATTATTCCGTTGCCTACAGCTATAATGTACAGTATTTCAAATATAATAACACAGAGATGAATGTTTTATCTTCCTAAATTTTTTCGATTCTGGGTCTGGGTTTCGTTTTTCTCTGAAAGAATAGTATTTTAGGTTTAAAAAGAAAGCGTAATAGAAAATCTCATGAGATCATGGGAAAAATCATGGGATTACAGCAAATCAAATAAAAGTAGATGATATACATAATTTATATCAGAGTGCATTTTTTATCATGTCTGAAAGTATTTTGGTTTAATTCCTTCTAGTAAATTAATTATTTTTTAAATCTTTTATTTTCGACATTCTAACGCCCCCCAGGGCATCCCACAGTTTGAGAAACACTGTACTAAGCTGTTGCCCTGGCCTGCACGTTCACCAGATCTCTCGCCAATAGAAAATATCTGTTCCACGTTTGCCGAGCGACTGGCTCGTCACAATACGCCAGTTACTACGGTTGATGAGCTGTGGCATCATGTTGACGTGTACTTTTAAGAGGATTCAAACCCATACTGTGATGGATTTATTAATTAAAAGGGGTTACACCTTATATTTTGACAAGATTTATAAGTGATTCCTAGCAAATAATATTTTAATATCTTAAACAGCTGCCTTATTTATATATATACTAAACAATTAAAACTGTGTCGCTACTCGGAGGATGTAGGTGTGGGTTGGGTCATTGAAGAAAAATACATGGTTACTGTTGAGTGCCTCGCCTGTTGTAAAAAGCTTGGATCACTTCGCAAATGGAACGAATTGAAGTGATCAGTGAGTGGCAGTGTTCGCTCTGAGAGATATAACGGTGTGGGAGTAGTTGGGCAAGAGCTCTTAATAAACAGAGATCAAAAACCTTAATGTCCGTGTGTTCCATGTGAGTTTTGAATATTTTAAATAATTATAGAGCTATCAAAGGGCCAAAACAGTTTTAAAACTAATGCTTTTATTCCAGACTCTAATCAATTTATGATTAATTAGAATTTAGTAACGTTGGAAGCAATTCTAATTATATTTTCTTAATCTAACTAAAGGGTGTTTTTTTAGAGGTATAGAACTTTAAATTGCAATAAAACAATGATGTATTATTCGATTGACATGAATTTTTTTCATTCGAAAGAGAATCTTGTGGCATTACATTTTAAATATGATTTCTGGCATAGGACTGCCACGGCTGGCTCGGATGTAGTCCAATCTAGACGTCTAATTTTCGATGACTTTTTCCAACATTTGTGGCCGTATATCGGCAATAACACGGCGAATGTTGTCTTCCAAATGGTCAAGCGTTTGTGGCTTATCTGCATAGACCAATGACTTTACATAGCCCCACAAAAAATAGTCTAGCGGTGTTAAATCACAAGATCTTGGAGGCCAATTCACAGGTCCAAAACGTGAAATTAGGCGGTCACCAAACGTGTCTTTCATTAAGTCGATTGTGGCACGAGCTGTGTGACATGTTGCGCCGTCTTGTTGGAACCACAGCTCCTGGACATCATGATTGTTCAATTCAGGAATGAAAAAGTTAGTAATCATGGCTCTATACCAATCACCATTGACTGTAACTTCGTGGCCTTCATCGTTTTTGAAGAAGGATTCCACCAGCCCATAAAGCGCACCAGTCAGTTTTTCTGGATGTAACGGTGTTTCGACATACACTTGTGGATTAGCTTCACTCCAAATGCGGCAGTTTTGTTTGTTGACGTAGCCATTCAACCAGAAGTGCGCTTCATCGCTAAACAAAATTCGCTTATGAAAATCGACCATTATTTTCGAAATAAAATTGCACAATTTGAAAGCGTTGTTCAGGCGTGAGTCTATTCATGATGAATTGCCAAACCAAACTGAGAATAAATCACTTGACAGCTGTTAAATCGGTCGCCATCTTGAAAAGTAATGCCAACTTAAAACTTCTATACCTGGAAAAAAAACACTCTCTAATTCTCCAAAGTACACTTATCTCTTGATCGCATGTAGAACACTTGTCAGTTCTTTACTAAAGTGCTGTAGTCCTTTTCAAATCAGATTCTGTACTATTTTGACTTCTGTGAAAGGCAATAATAGCTCAAATGATTACTTGAAAACGAATGACTCACTCTCAACGATTAAAAACTAGTGATTATATAAAAACTTACGATGAACAATCTTCGATTACTTCCCACGATTAACTTTAAAACACCTTTTTCCAGGGTTTAAATACAATTTACATTAGCATATAATTAAGTTATTTCTACGGAAAGCGGTTTTAAAGTCAACCCTGAGTTAAAGAATATATAATTTCCCCAAGAACCATGGATAGAACACGTCACAAATGTTCTCTCCAACCATTCTTACTTAATTTCTAAAAATAACTAATATTTCCGTTCACTCGAACACGTGATTATAACATTATATTTTTAACATTATATTTTCCCTATTTTAATATAGAAAGGGGTTCCTCCTCCAATATTTTTGTTTTTTGGCGATTGTATTGAAATGTTGCACAAATGTCGCTCTCCCCTAATGTTTGAAATAAATTTACAAACTCCTGGTTTTACTACTCAGCTATTTCTCTTACTACGTCTACAACACCACACTTAACAAAAATCAAAAATTATATATATATATATATATGTGTGTGTGTGTGTGTGTGTGTGTAATATTTCGAAGTCAGCATCGAGAACTTTTTATTAAAAAGCTCAGCTTTTATTAAACCAAATATCGACACATCTTTTCAGTGAGACAAACTAACGCCAAGTGCCTCGAATTTTAATGGAGTAACTTCATGGACAGACTGACGCCAGTCAGCAATCACGTGATTCCAACGTCAATAAACAGCACGTGCAATTTCATAGCATTGGTTTCCGATACGTTTGTTGACGTCGTTCTTTTGTCTTAATTTTATCTAATTAAAAACATATGATATTGTATTTTTTGTATTATTTTAGAATATATATTTGTTAGGAAGTAATCTTAACAACTCTTTTATATAATTTTTGTTTTATTCTTTATTTATCTAATTAGGTAATTATCTACTTCGACTAGCGTTAGCTGGCATATTTATTTATCCTAGTTCGGTTGGATCCTAGCATTTATTTATAGTTCTTGTTACACTTAGGTTTGGCTCTTAGTTATTTTAGTTCTTAATTAATTTAGCAGTTATTTAATATATAGTTTTGCGCAAGAATGGTTGACAGTATAGAATTAAAACTACTTTTTTAAAATTGTATGATTATCGAATAACATTGATATCATTTCCTTAAAAAGAGCTTATACCTATTATTATACGTCACAGTGCCAGTTAGGTGTGAATAATATAAAAAATGTCTGTTTGTAATTTTAATTAATAATTCAAAGTCAAGACAAAATATTTATTCAAAATTTTTTCAATTTGATGATAATTTGTGAGAGGAACGTTTACAAAAATTAAAGAAATGTTTCTTTGATTTTTACCTTCCACACACAATTTATCGATTTCTAAGTTATTTATAACTATTCTTTGCTGCTAAAATTATAAGTCATTTTTCTTTCTTTAAATTAAAATACAATATTCTTAAGGGGAATGAAACCATTACAAAAGGGGTAACAATTTTTAGAAATGATTACATTTAATTTGATATGTAATTATCTTATTTTTTTGAAGTACATATCAAACTTGCAAAAAAGTTTATTTCTTGAAGCCTGTGTACATAGAACATTAGTTAATATGAAAGTTTTAGATAAATGAAGAGAATTATTTTTTGGTAAAAGTGGGGTTTTTTTACATCTTTTTTTGAAATCTCAGTGGCTACTTAAGAAGTAAGTATTTGTTTATCTATGATTTAACTATTTTGCTTTTTTGCACAAATCCTTAAAATAGTTTCATTCCTGAAAACTCAGTATTATGCATGTAAAAGTAATTAAGGATGTGAGTACGTGATTCATATATATGTCTCCTGTGATGAAAAGTGAATTTTTTTTACAACTTCATGAATTGCAAATTTTATAATAGTATGGTTTACCAATGGGGACATTAAACACTCTATGTGAAGCATTATAAGTGTCAGACATTTGAAATAATCCCATAATTTTGGTTTGATTTATCAATACTATAGGAAGTTCTTAATTTTTTTTCCCTTTGTACTTATATGTTACTAGCTGATAAACCTGTTCTTCACAGGTGTGAATTTATATATATAAATAACGTTATGCATGAAATTTCTCTCCCCCCCCAGTACTTCATTATTTAGAAATGGTAAATAACAATTTTCTAAAAAATATATTATATTTACTCGAGTTTACCTACCTACACTTAAAATTCAAATGAATATTTTATTTCACTGTGGAACAGTTATTTGTTGAAAATGAATTTTTTGTTTACGCAATGTATTGCATATAAATACTTCATATATATTTTGTACAATATTATGAAGCATTTAAAGCTATTTGAAAATGTTTCTAATAAAATAACATTCCTATCTTTGACTGTCTGATTTACTTAGTAATTATCCTCTAAAAATGTTTGAAAATTTTTTTAGAAATGATTGTATAAAGTAATAAAAGAAAATACTATTTCACTATTAAGTTAAAGAAATGAATCATATTAATATATAATTTTTAAGAAATATTCAATGTAATATGAACTTCACCTTTATATCTTGGCTACTAAATATTATGCATGGATATGCGACACTTGGATCACAAATTCAGATTATTAATGCGAGTATGAACTATATTAACAATTTACATTACAAATTCTATACTTTTCTTAATTGCCTTTCTTTAAAGTGCTTATTACATGTTGAACAACTTGTTTTAAATAATTGTATAACATTAAGGAATATTTCATCAGAAAAAGTGCTATAATTTTCACAAATTCAATTTAATTTCTTATTGAATTGCATACTTCTTTAAGCTATTGTTTATGTCATATTATATAGAGTTAAAGTGAAAGTTTTTGATTAACAATAAATATTTATCCTTTGATGAAAATGAATCTTATTTTTATAACACAATGAATTGCAAATAAGATAGAAGCAATTTAATACAATATGGAAATAAATAGTTGCATAAAATTTCCATTCACAATTTCTACTAGTTATGTCTCTTGACCAGATATTTATGTTTAGTGTTAAAACTTGAGTTCCATTTCATGCAAACTTAAAACTGACTTGGAGAAATGTATTGGCATTTTTTTTATTTTGTTATCACTAATATGTATCTAAAGTGTCATTTTATATATAATTATAATTTTAAAAAAAGAAATTGATCATTATAATACAAAAGAGCCCAAAATTTGTCTTTGAAACATATGTCACACAAAAATATCTGTGATTTTGACCAATTAACCTCTTAACAATAATTTTGGAAAAAGATTCTCTGTAATTCTCTTCGATAAATATCATAAAATTGATCAAAGTACACTTCTTAGGTCAATATTTGCAACAAACTCAATACAACAAATTTATTCAGAACTTATATCATGATATTTATTTTTTCAAAAGTATAAAATAAATCTACAAATTGTGTAAATACCAATAAATGCATATTATACATATTTAGTAAAAAAATTTGTATATGTGTGAGACAGGTTTTTATATCATACAGTCAAACTCTGAAAAACATATGTGTTGAAACCATGCAAATATATTACAATTTTTATTTTTTTAAAAAGAATTATGAATTCAAAAATGACTTTTTATTTTGGTCATGTAGGAGTGTGTGAGCAGGACTTTTATATTTAATATATGGACACAAATTTATATTCTACTATATACACATTCTAATTTAAAATTTTAATGCCTTAATTTATCTCCATATTTGGAATTACATTCTCGATAAATCATATATTTTACCTTAAGTAGTGCAGCGAATAAAGATTTTTAAAATGTAGCACAATTTTTTTTTGTGTGTAATTTTAGAAATGGTAAATGATAATTTTGATTTCTAATGTTTGAAAGTGGTTCTTATTTCATCTCAACTAGTATAAACATTAACACAGCTGTAATAAAGTGTAAGATATTTTTCCATTTCTATTTTTTTCTTTTTCCCTGTAATATTGTAAAATTACTAAGTAAAATAAGTTTTATAAATATATACTTCTTTTTGATATATGTATGGTTACATATCAGATTCTTGTGTTCTAATTTTAGATAATTAAATGCTGAAGTACCTCTGTTAACTACTCTGAAGATGTTTAAAATAAGTAAAATTTAAGTTAACTAAACATAATATGTTCTCAATATAACTTGATATAAAATAAGCAAATATTTGCTTTTAAATATTTGCAATCTTGTAGAAGTAAGTCTACATCTATTCAAAATCCTTTTTGAAGAAGTTTCATTTGTCTAACGGTGTTGAAAACATTACTCAAATAGTGGTCAAACACATAAATACTGGGAAGATGGTATATAATCCTCACGCTTCATCATGCAATCAAAGCACTTAGATTTGTTTTAAAATGGTACTAAAAAATGATTTTTTTTCTTTCTAATTATCCTTTCTATAACTGATCGAGCAACCATTTCAGTAAAATAAGACATTTTAGAAAGTAAAATGTAAATCTTTAAGAACAAAATAATCGTACGCAATAGTAAACAAACGACGCCATATTAACCGGTTGACGGAATCACGTGCTCGTGACGTTACATGAATTTAGTCCATTGGACTGCATGCTTATTTCCAAAACTACTAAATAATCCTTTCTTACACTGGTGTGCAAAACTTAAGCAACAGGTGGATTTATTGCCATAACTTCACAAAAAAATCATCTGAGAGACATGAAATTCAGAAATGAGGGAGAGTATTATGTACGTAAAGGAGGACGAAAGCATCGGCGCTGAAAAAGGAATACAATGCATACGGTATGGAATCAAACAAAAACAAGCTTTATTGAACGCATAGTATCGTGACTCATCATGGTCTATCCAACAGGAAGAACAACAAGCAGATGGTCCTTAATATGGTACATGCCCTCCCATCACTGCAACGGTTGCTTCGCACCGTCTCCGCATACTCAGAACCAGCTGGTGCAACATTTCTTACGGGAGGAGTGCCCATTCTTCAATCAGCATCTGTTTGAGTTGTTGGGTGTTCTCCGGATGATGTAAGCGTGCTGCAATATGTCTCCCCAAAGCATCCCACACATGCTCGATAGGATTTAAATCTGGGGAGTACGCTGGCCAATTCATTTGAGTGATATCTTCACTTTCCAGCAGCTCCTCAACAGCAAGAGTCCGATGTGGCCGTGCATTGTCATCCATAAAAATGAAGTCTGGGCCAATGGCACCTCAGAACAGACGCACATGGGGAAGAAGTACCTCCTCACAATAGCGATCCTCGGTTACAGACCCTCTATCGAAAATGTGGAGCTCAGTTCGCCCATTCAGCATAATGCCTCCCCAGACAAGAACTCCAGGACCACCGTAATGGTGTCTTTCCTTGATGTTACTTGTATAAAACCGTGTCCCGATCTCTCTCAAAATCAAAATGCGTTGAGAATCGCTTCTGGTACTGAACCGACTCTCATCCGTAAAGAGGACACGACTCCATTTATCAGTTGTCCTGTTTTTGTGCTCTCTGCACCACTGTAAACGGTGGCGTCGGTGGTCAACTTTCAATGGAAGGCAGCGTTCAGGATAGTGGGCGAATAGGCCCCTTTTGTGAAGGCGTCTGGCCATAGTAAACCGCGACACTTGTCGCCCCGTTGCTATAGAGAGTTGCTAAGCAATGACTCTTGCTGACTGCCGTCGGCCTCTTTTCGCCTCAAGGATGATATATCGGTCTTCCCCTTCAGTTGTCGTCCTCGGGTGGCCACCACCAACCTTTCTAACAGCTGTAGCTGTGGTTTGGAACGCTTTCCAAGCACGCGAAACGACACTCTTTTGTTGATTCCGAACTCTGCAGCTACACTGGTGACGGTACGCCCCTCCTCCAGCTTTCCGATCATTCTTCCACGTGTGAGGTCGTCCAGGTGATTTCTTCTAGCCATATTTCATGAACTGATTCACTGGCACTGTTACCGAATATGTCGAATTGCGTCTCCGTCCTTCATTTTATTCTACTGTTGAGCAGCGCGCTGACATCACGCGTTTTGCGTACGCTCACGTCGCTTCTGACGTTTGGTTTCTGATATTTGCATAACCATGACGTTTCTACTGACTTACTTGTTCACTGTACTGATCTCCAGACCTCCTTTTCTGCAATTTCATAGCTATCTGCTAAATTTTTACATTGTTGCTTAAGTTTTGCACACCAGTGTAGGTCATATTTTTGATTGGAAAGTAAAGCACGTGAAAATTCAGCCAAAAAAAAATGAGCTAGGACTGAAATTGTTATGTTTGGAGTATCTTTTATGAGAAATAATTTGCTGTTTATATATTTTAAGACTCGACTAGGTTATGGAAAATAATGGTAAATAGAAGATTTTGTTTTAGATACAAGTCAATTAATCCTTATATATACACACATATATGTATATGCTGTTTGCTATAGAAAATTGCGCGCCAAGATAGAGTTGTCAGAATAAAACCAAATCTTATCTACTTAAGTACAACGTTGATTTAAGTAAATGATTAAAACTCAAAGCAAAATGGTCGCTTATTGTAGAAAAGTTTACAAATGAATAGAGGTTTTAGAACCTTGTTGGGCTACTTCTGGAACAGATGTATGATATGATACGAAACATTGAGGCATTCAAATCCCGTAAAATGTCCTGCGACATCTCGTTCTATAGGTACTGTAAACGCGTTTCGAATTCTACCAATTTAGTAGGCTGTTAAACTTGCCGTTCTAAATTATCCCAGATGTGCTCGATTGGTGACAAATGTAGGGATCGAGCAGGCCTGGGAAGGAAGGAAATGTGCCTGTGGGTGTTCTATGAAACCCTTGCTGTGTGTGAGCGTATATTGTCTTGTTGAGAAATTTCTCCTGGGAGCCCTGCCATGATTGGCAACGTATGTGGCTGAAGAATGTCACGAACATACCTCTGGGCCGTCATGGTGCCGTTGATCAATATAAGGGGTGACCATGTGTCAAGTTTTATACCCTCCTCCCCGGTACCATCACATCAAAGGAAAAGCAGGATTAAGAAATTCATCACGGGGCTCCTGCATACGTACATAATTGTCACTACTGCCCAAATTGAATCTGCTTTCATTGCTGAAGACGATCCGATTCTCTTCGGTTGCAATCCTATACCTACAAGCGCGACACCACTCCAAACGGAAGTGACGGTGAGTGGATGTCAATGATATTACAACTCTCCTTCAGACAGGCGTCTTGCGATCTGATGGACTGCCACAGAGGCCTGTAGTGAAAGTGCTGCTAGTGTATGGATTGCGGGCAATGAGAGAGCTGATGCTTTGCGTGCCGGCATATGATGTGACCATGACCATGTCGACTATTGGTCTGTTGAAACCGTCCTCAGCTTGTCGCCGTATAAAGGACCTTTCTTTCTCTTGTCCAATGGTCACACCTCCTCACATTCATGTCAGAATTGCTTAGATGACGAGCTATTTACTGAGCTGACCAAAGATTTACGTCATTCCTATGATTCTTTTCCTCTGGAACTTTGACAGCTGCTCGTATTGTCTTAGATAGTGGTGTAATGGCATTTCTTGTTGAAAAGTATCCCTCTTCAACAGATTAAATACACACAAACCCTTCTTTCCGGTTTTGTAATCCAAGGGGAACGAAGTTCAACGCCTTCTGGTGACATTACGTGATGCGCAATCACGCTGCATTTTTAATAATTCAAATATCTGCATCACATGTACTTTCATGGCAAGTTTCTTAACAATCTCCCTCTTATTTTTGGTGAGCAAATTTTTATGGTCATTATTTACATATTGTATATACATTGGCGCAAAACGTAACCAACAATCTAAACTTTAAGTAGAAAGCCATGAAATTGTAGTAAAAGGGTTTTGCGATCAGTACAATGAACACGCAATTCAGTAAGAAAATGCGTATGCAAATGTCAGGAACAAAATAACATAGGCGACTTGATTGTACGCAAAAGTGTGCGGTCAGCTCGCGCAGCTCAAGATTACAAAAAAAGGAAGAACTGAGGCGTAAATAAAGACATCCGCTGCATGTGAGTTCTTTCATGAAATATGGCAAAAAGAATATTCTGGATGACTTCACACTTGGAAAAATGATGGGAAAGGTGGATGAGGGGCGTAGATTGACCAATGTAGCTGAAGAGTTGGGAATCAACAAAAGTATCGTATCGCGCACTTGAAAAGCTTTCCAAACTATTGGTACAGCTGTTGGAAAGGTTCATGGTGACCACCCTAGAAAAACAACTACAGTGTATAAACCAAACATCGTCCTGCAGGTGAAAAGAGCCCTTTACCCATCAGCAAGTACCATTTCTCAGCATCGCAAAAAAATCAATCAGTCCTACTAAATCAAAAAATGCTCTATAATTCTTATAATATGAAAAAAAGGAAAAAAATTCTTATTTTTCTCCTTATTTATTAAACGTCGATTTGGGGACGGGAGGAAGCAATCCTGAAAACTTCTAAAAGAGAAGAGTAGTTTATTTCATTTTAAATGCTTTAATTGGACATAAAATTGCAAATACAGAAATAGACAGAACATTTTCAAAAGCTAGATTACATTTAACCGCCTAAAAATACTTCATAGAATTTCGAGACATCGTTTCTACTACTAATACAAAATCAAAACAAAGAAGCATAGAGTTCTCGTGTGCATGCGTGGATTCAGAGTTCAGTTATTGGTAGTGAGAGAGAGTTACATGACAATCAACTACCATCTTTGAGTTTTTTGAGTACGAAATTCAAACTCAACTAGATACAAGGCCCGGCGTTGCACGGGCTATCTCTACTTTTTTAATTTTTCTCTTTCTTTCACAAAATCAGAGCTTTTCTAAAACTCATTTTCAAAATGACTTCCCCTGCTCCCCCGATTGGCCCGGCGTTGCTCTGGCTTTCTCTTTTCCTCATGACACCAACATTTCTGTGTGTGTGTTTGTACGCACACAATGTGGATGATTTCAAAAATTATGTCAAAAATTTCTCCCCTTTTCGAAATAGCTGCATGGCTCGGCGTTGCACGAGCTATCTCTACTGTTATAAATTTTCCCTTTCTTTTACAAAATCAGAACTTCTAATACTCATTTTCAAAATGATTCCCCCCTCCTCAACACCACTTAGCCCGGCGTTGCTCGGCCTTTCTCTTTTCCTCATGACACCAGCATTTCTGTGTGTGTGTTTGTACGCGCACAATGTGAGTGACTTCTAAAATTATGTCAAAAAATTTCCCTTTTTCGAAATTTGTTCCAAACTGATGTCCTAATTCAACTACAAAAACTTCACTTTTTTTTAAAAAAAAATATTTAATGAAAACCATTTACAGTGTAATTAGTTTGAATTGTTTAGAATGTCTTATTCAAAGAGAGAGAAATTTTGCCTGAATGTTTTTTATTTAAAAAAAATAGCAAACCATTCCATAAATTAAAAAAAAAAGAAGGTAATTTCTAAATTTATTTTGAAATAGTTTTAAACATTTCTTAACGTAAGTATTGCTTAAACAAATATTTCGATTTTTTTATCTGCAATATTTTTATAAGCAACTTGTAGATAAAACTTTAAATTTCAGAACGTGGTTAATACCTTTAAAATAAAAAAACATTTTTAATATCCCGTTTCGTTATTCGTTAAAAGAAAAAAAAATTTGGACTTCATTTGATAAAGACTGATAAAAGAATATATATATATATATATATATATATATATATATATATATATACATATAATTTTATTATATTAATTTTTAAATATTTTTAAAAACCTCTGTAAAAAAAGAAGTTCCGAATTTTCCCCAGAAAATAAATGATCTTTCCAATTCTCTGCAGATGGCGCCACATGCATAATAAATGCGTTTTAAGGTTTTTAATTAATATCATTTTAACTAATTGGAATATCGGAGTATAAATGGTCAAAACGGATTCCTCGGATTATTCCCGAAATTTTGGTACCTTTGGCGAGTTTCTGTGTCTTGTGGTTCGAGAGAAAATTGGGCTATATACCTATATACATCCCTACATAGATACGTTTGTTTGCCTACGAATTTTAATAGAGTAGACGTTTGGATAATAGTCCATATTTGGATCGTAAGTTCTTGGGGATATCCAGTTCTACAGTCGATTCCAAGGGTATAAATCTATCTATGGGACGGAAAAATTCACCGTTCCTCATCTTCACCTTAACCCTTTATCGACCGACGGTACTTATGAGTACCACTCACTTTAAAATTACATAGAATAATCGTTTTTGCAAACATCCTGGCGATACACTTAGCAGGAATATTCTTTCAAATTCACTCTTCCAAGATATATGGCAGCACAAGTTCTATGATGAATATTTTAGCGGGGAAGGCGAATACTTTTGTAGCAGAAATTGCGTTTTCAGCTGACGGCGTTTTCAGAATATTGCGAAGATTATCGTTTTTGTCCAGAAAATATAGTTAATGTCAAAATTTAAGTGTGTTATTGTGTTTGTATGTTAGTAAAGACATTAGAAAACGATTTGAATATTTACTTTAAGTGAACAGTGTATATAATTAATTTTACAGTCGAATATCTTTAATTAATTAATTAGCTCTAATGAATTACATTTCCCAAAGTGGAGTATTTTGTTTATGTATATTCCTTAACTTTAATGTAGTGAATAAAAAAAAACATTGCTTGAAAAAAACTGCAGTAAACCATAATGCGGTAGACAAAAGGTTAATAAGATGCACATGTTCATCTTTAGAAGGGAACAGTTTAATCATTTGAGCTGAAGACCAGTCAATTCTCTTATGGTTATCGCAGGAGACAAAAACTCTATCACTAACTCAAACTTGACCTTTTTCTTTCTATGTTTGGATGATCGCCTTAAATATATATATATCCGAAGTATTCAACTCGAAACCTTTTTTCTAAAGTGTATCTAATCTTTTCGATATTTACATCTCTTGTTAAGAGAAATTGAATCTAAATAATTTAAATCAGGAATTCCGGATTCTTTTATGTCTCTTAAGGTATCAGACTACGTTCGGAACCTTGATTTTAAAAAAGCGCATAAATGGATAATTTTCATGATACTTAGTGTCACTTAGATTAGAATACATGTATAAAATTGTTTTAAGGACATTTTGACAAAAAAAATTATTTAAATACAATATTTCTGCAAAAAATTAACTTAGAATAACCTTTTTTCAAAATTTTCTTCTTTTGTGAAAAATGTTTCTATTATAATAATATTTTGCCTGTATATAGCTCAAACCTCTGTACACAGGTTCAACTATGATTTTTAAAAAATTCACCTTATTTTCAGAGTTACAACCCATTGAAATAATTATCGGCGTTTCTTCTTAAAATTTCTCCCCTCTGTTGTCGTAAAACATGAATAAACCCACTTCTAAGTTATATATTTCAAAAATTCTATTTGAGCCTCAGTACAAAGGTCTGAGCTATATACAAGCAAAATATTATTATAATAGAAGCATTTTTCATAAAAGGAGAATATTTTGAAAAGGGGTCATTCTATGTAAATTTTTTGTCAAAATATTGTATTTAAATAATATTTTATAATTATAATATTCTTAAAACAATTTTATATACGTTTTCTAATCTAAGTGACACAAAATATCATAAATTTTATCCATTTGTACGATTTTGCAAAATCACAGTTCCGAACGTAGTCAGATACCATAAAAACATGGATAGAGAAAGTGGTGACAAATCATCTATTTCTTGTGAAACATATGTCATAGGTGAGTTGTTGAGGATATTTTCTACGACACAGATAATTGTATTTATTTCTTTGAAGTCAAAAGAACTTCTTCTAAATATTTTCCTAACCATTCCTTTGACCATTCCATTTAATCTTTCCCATTGATCTCCCCACCATGGTGCAGCTGGGGGCGGGGGGGTCAAACTTCCAAATAATTTTATGAGCATTACTGAATTTTGAGATTGTATCCCAATCGATTGATTTTAATAAATTTTCAGCTCTAGTAAATTGTGTGCCATTGTCGAACAAATAAAGATGTCTAAGATATATTTAAATGCAAATATTGTTTCATAAATTTATTTTTCATTACCGTGAAAATTGATGCAGAAGCAAAACTAATTTTACTGGGACATATCAGAACAATGCATATTTAATTAAAGATACTCGTTATATTGTCAAGACGAAGAAAAAACAATGTTAAAAATAAAAAAAAGCAATTACCAAACGTCTTGGTTTAATGGATCAATTCTCTACAACCTTTCAGTAAATGAACATTAGAAATCATTATTCTGGAGAATATTTCAAAATAAACTTTTCAATATAGACTGGATTTTTTGTAAAAGACACTCTTTCCCTTAAAAAATAATGTTAATGAAAAAGAGCATATTTTCGAATGGACTGTTTAATCAACAGAAGTTGCTTCATATTATGATGAAAATGGTTAATTTAAAACTATGTGTGTGTAATTGTTCCTGAGAATTCTTTAAATCAATGCACATTTAAGGTAATGTAATTCCTATTATGAAAATTACGCAAAGTTAAAATTCTATAGGTCAATCAAAACAAAACAACTTTAGCAGATTGCATTTCCTTTTACTTTGAAAATTTAAGCATATCCGAAAAAAATTAGGTTTAAAGAATATTGCAAAATATTAAGACGCTATTATAATATGATTTTAAATTATATTCAAACGTAAAAGAAGAGGCATAACTTCAGATTTCTTTAAGAGAACAGTGTACATTTATAAAGCTTTTTTTAAATGAGTTATGTGGCGCGTAACGAAGGATATTAAAGCCGCCCTCCAAAGTCAGCTTTTGGGCCACAAGACATGCTTGTCTTCAGTCAGGCTTTGCCACCCCCCTTCCCCCAATGTGGCGGTTTACGTTACGTCACTGACAATGCTTCAGTTGAAAATACAGAATCAATTTTTCAAAGGAAGGCTTCAAAACAAAGACTGTGATCAAAATTGGTTTAATTTAATGGATTTCAGTGTAAGGCAGAAAAAGACATATTGCTTATTAGTAAATATCGCTTTACTAATAAGAAAATCCCATTGCAATTACACAAAATCCTCCAACATATCTACATCTTTTTTCCGTAAGCCATGATAGTCGACCACGAGCTCGTGGCAGATGATGTTCCAATCGAATTACATGTTCAAATCTTGATTCCTCTAAAGACTCAAATAGAGGAGCTGTGGCTGCGAGTTTCAGTCCTGGTGCTATTTAAGACCTACTGTGTAGACACGCTAATATACGTTAATTCTTTTATGCGACAATTCTTTTATGCATGTTCTAAAAATATATGTAAAATATTTTTCATTATGCTTCATATCAATGTTTCTCAAACTGTGAGACACGCCCTCAGAGGGGGGCGTGATAACCCTACGAGGGGGGGCGAGCATATTGAAAGTCGAAAATAAAATATTATTTAAACAAATTATGAGCTTACTAAAAATTTCTCTTATTCTTATTTCTCTTTTAGTAAGTGTTGCTTACATTACACATGTCCTTACGTATTGGGGATCTTACGGTATTAAATGTGTTGATTTGGAAAGCTTTTGTACAAAGTTATATTGAAAAAACCGTCTGGACCTTAATTTTTGCACACCAGTGTATATGTATATACATATATAAACGAAAATATAAAAATATACAGATAGTTATAAACCTAAGATATAATTATACATATATATATATATATATACCGAGTGGGCAAAAAGTCTGTAAAAATTTTAAAAATTCATAAAATCCGGAGAAATGAACGAAAAAAGAAACTGTTTGCAGGATCAACATTAGTATGTCACGGGATTTTTTTTTAAGCTAGAAAAAAAATAATTCGAAAATCATCCGGTAGGTGGCGCTGATGTACGCAAATTAAAGAAACAATGCATACATAAAGAACAGAAAACTTTCACAAATTTATTACACCACATGACCACCACCACAGGGGAGAAGACATTCCAGGCGAGTGACAAATCCAGCAACGGTAGAGTGCAACACGTCCGGATGTATGGAGGATACTTCTCTGCGGATCGCATCTTTCAGTTCCGACAGACTTGATGGACCGGATAGATACACGCGAGATTTCAAATATCCCCACAACCAGAAGTCTGACGGTGTTAAATCTGGAGACCGAGGAGGCCATGGGTACCTGCAGCGCCTGCTAGATTATGTCTTCCCCGAACGTCTGTATCAGGAATGCCTTAACCGGGTTAGCAGTGTGACTGGTTGCTCCATCCTGCATGAACGTGACATTCGCAATCTGACCTCGTTGAATTAAACATGGCACGACAGTCTCCCGCCGAAGCGTTAGATAACGCTGAGCATTTACCGTTTCCGTTATCCATCCATTTACTGGGCACTGCGTTTCAAAGAAAAGGGTCCTATGATAAATGAACCCGTGAAACCACACCATGCTGTCCCTTTTGGAGAATGCAATGGCTTCTGTGTGTACTCACGTGGATTAGAGGTCGCCCAAATGGGACAGTTATGGTTGTTAACGTCACCATGAAACGAGAAATGAGCTTCATATGTCCACAAGATGTTAAAAACCCAGGTGGGATTCTGTTCCATTTTAGAGAAGGCCCACTTCGCAAATGCTTCCTTCTGTGCGGTATCTGCTGGCAAAAGTTCATGGCACGATTGCAATTTGTATGGGTACAGCTGGAGGATTCGACGAAGAATATTGCGGACAGATGATGGTGGTAAGCCCAATCGTCTGGCAGCTTCACGAGCACTGTTGGTCCCTGAAGCTGCTTCGAACGCAATCGCTTCCATTTCGACAGCAATGCAGGGTGGACGTGCTTCTTTCAAGCATGGTCGTCCGGCTCGTGCTCGATCCTCCAACTTTCCAGTTTCCTCAAAACGTTTAACAAACTTTAAGAGACCTGCAGGTGTTAAAGGGCCTTTTCCACTCTTCACATTTTTCTGAACTCGGAATTTAAGCAAGGCAATGGTCGCTGATTCCTCGTTCATGTAAAATAACTTCACCAACAAAGCTTTATCCGGCGCACTGAGCATCCTTGTTCACATTCACTGTATGCAATGGGGAAATGAATGTGGATTCATTGAGAGCAATGGTTTTTATAGCCGTCTGATTTGCATATTTACACCACAGACGCTTGTAACAGCGCCACCTACCGGATGATTTTAGAACTATTTTTTTCTAGCTTAAAAAAAATCCCGTGACATACTAATGCTGATCCTGCAAACAGTTTTTTTCCCGTTCATTTCTCCGGATTTTATGAATTTTTAAAGTTTTTACGGACTTTTTGCCCACCCGGTATTTATATATATATATACTTCGTGGGAATATAAGGATTTGAAAGTCTACTTAATATAAGCAATGTTTAAAAGCTAAGGTTTAAGAAAAAACATTTTTTCCCATTTCTCCCAATTAATTCGAACAGTATTGTATTTTATTAGTTACTTATTTTTATTTCCCACTTACATTTATATTTCTATAAAAACTCAAAATTTGTCAAGATATTTTGTAAAATCTTGTATTAAATTCTTGTAATTTAACGCTTTATTAAAAGAAAATATTATCATATTTGTTTTCTGCTTTCGATTCCATTTTCGACAGCAAAAAATTATTTAAAAAAACATAAAAATTTTTTTTATTAAATTTTGAAAATATTTTAATCGAATGATTTTTCAAAACTTAAGTTCTAATTATAAGATAAGAAGAATACA
Organism: Trichonephila clavipes; assembly: GCA_019973935.1. Classification (NCBI taxonomy): domain Eukaryota; kingdom Metazoa; phylum Arthropoda; class Arachnida; order Araneae; family Nephilidae; genus Trichonephila; species Trichonephila clavipes. Next base: position 39,784 of record BMAU01009307.1, read on the forward strand.
TATAGTACGCATAAAAGATACATGTGTTAGCCGCTTTATTTTAATTTCGTTTGTGTGTGTATTAGTACTTACTAATTTTAAATCTATATTTTGCAATGAAATTTTCTTAAAAGTACCGAAAGAGTATACTCCAAATCTAACATATTGCGTCTTTGACATTTCTACAAAGCTCGCATCGTTAATCGATTTTTAGATTCTTTATCGATCATTCAAATGCCAAACCTTTATCATTGGTTCCCTGAAAGCTGCATTGATTTTTTCACTCTGAAGCGAAATGCGCAGAAGCCATTTTCAACAGGACTTCAAAATCTTTACACGTAATTTTAATTCTTTCTCGAGGTTTAACTGTAGGAATTAAAAATTAACATTAAGGTCTTAATTATGAAAACTACCAAATAAAGCCTTTTAGTTAATTATAAATATAGACTCTAATTTAACATTTAAGGATGAATTCGAACTAGGAGAAGGGACAAATCTTCAACAGGTGATGGCAGCCAACGACTCTGTATTCTATATAAGGTGAGGATGCACGCATAGAAAACAATTGATTAAAAATTATACGTTCCTTACTTTATAAGGGTAACATGGTCAAAGTAATGATTAAGATGTACGAAATTGACTCCTTTAAATGATTTCTTAAGCAATTTCATTGTAGGTTACGATGAATACGCATCTGAATCTCCATTTTTGTGCAACAGATGTCATATCAAGAAGATGAGTGGACGGTATTCTGGTGAGCTTCATTCGGAGAGATGATGTGTTTCATTCGACATCGCAGGAGAAGACACTAAATGGGGCAATTTTAAGCGGATTTTTTGGTTTGTATGACAATTCTTTTTTCAGGGACATTGAATATAGTTCATAAACATTTCGCCTTCGCTTTCAAGTATTCAAGAACATCGATTAATTATTGAACTAAAAGTAACTGAAAACTTCAAATAGTAAACAGTGACTTTATTTTTTGTTTCACAGAGTGAAAGAACATTGAAGATGAAGCGAAGACAGCACACATTTCAATATTTGAACATATATATTGAAACTTAATATATATATTTACTTTCTTATCGATTTTATATTCTATCATTTCGAAATTCATTTTAAATAAGAAAAAATTATAATATATATATTTTTATATTTATGATAGATTATGTATATTTTTAATATTTGAGGGATTTATATTGTAATACTAGTAGCTTTTATTGAATCTTTTAGTTAATTATAAAGAAAAATAAATTATGTAAATTAAATACGATCGTTATATAATGTAATATTATACGGATATTTCAATGTACGCTGTGTTATTATCTAAATGCTATCAAGACTTTCCAATCTCTTAAGAGAAATTGTAAATTTTTAAAGATATTTCAACAATTTAAACTATTGAAAATATGTTGTAAAAAAGGTAAGTAAAGGTGCATGAAAAAAGGTAAGTAAAAGAAAAAGTTTTCCCGCACACCTGAAATAAGGGTAACAGCTGACTTAACTTCTATCTTATGATATTTGTATTGATAATCAAAAAATTATATGCAAATTACGTTAAAATATTTGTGTGAACCAACGTGCAAAGTACTTCGAAAATCAGTATATGATTTTGGAAAGATTTATTCTTAAAAATTTCCACAAATATCTATCCTTGAAATTTCTTAATTTGATATGCAATTGTACTACAAACTTGTACTATTGATATAATGCAATTGATATATATATATAGTATAATTGATATTGTATATGTTTTGATATTGGGAGTATTGTTTTAAAATGTACTATCTCTTTTTATACCAGACCACATTTATGTTGAAATAACATTGATTTGAATATATTCTTGTATCCGTAAATTATTACTTAATATTTAATTTGAGCAAGTATTTTGTTTAAGCTTCTTACATGTCGCTCAGAATAATTTATTTTAAAAACTAAGTATTTTTAGTGTGTGAATATGATTCCTAATAACAATGTAAAATGAAAATTTTTAACTAAAATAACGAATAACACTAATAAAAACATGTTAACTAAAATGAACTTATATTTGAATACTATTTTGTATGAACTCACAGTTTTATCATGAGTGTGTTTATGAACTTCATAGATATAATGCATATTTAAAATAATATTGAGCGTGATAAGATTAAGAATTAAGACATGTGTATAAAAACGTTGCTGTAAACTGACCATAATACTTTGATTCTGAAATCTATATAATTTTACATGCATTTTGATGATTTTTTTATTTGGTGAAATATTTCTATATTTCTTGTATAATATTATTTAACAATATTGATATTATAACTGAAAATGTATTAATCACAATACAACTGTTTACTTAATAATTTTCTTAGATTTTGCTGTTACCATTTGAGAAAATTTAAACTCCTACAATATTTAATCCTTTGAGTGAATTGTAAAAAAATTTAATTTAATAATTTTTCACATTTTTTAAATTGTTGTTTTAATTTGTGCTTCAGATGTACAATTTATAATCAGAAATGTTTAGCAATTTTTTGTGTTACATGAATATTAATTAATATCAGTAGACGCTGCTGTTTACTTTTTCTTTTTTCCAGTAGTTCGTTTAATCAGCACTGATAGAATTCTTGAAACTGATATTACAAAAAAGATTTTATAAATTTGACTCATACTGATAATTTCTTTTAATTCTCTATAATTCTTTAATATATTTATTGCAGTATGTATAAATATGAATTTGTGCATAATTTATTTTAGCATAGTTAATATTTCGCAAAAGGTTTGTTCAAAATTTATTTTCATCCCTGTGTAATGTATTATTTATATAAAATTAAGAGCTTTGATGGACTTTTTACTTTTATTTTTTATCATGTTAATCAATCAGCAGAAACTTTTAATTGTTAAATTTCTCTTTAAATAACGTATAATATGCATTTTTATTACAATATACTCTATAATATATGTGTATGATTAATATTTATCTAAGAACGATTTCAAAAGTATCTGTTTTGTTAATCTGCAATTTTAATCCTCATATATTTATATACGATGGTGACATACTTTTTAGAACTTTACACTTAAAACATCATGGTTTATTTTTCTTACAAGTAAAGAAACTCTGACATTTTTCTAAATATTGGGTGTGAAAATATCATCCTTATTGTCAATTTTCATACTTCGAACTTGAGGCCTGCTGATTATGCCACTGCACGTCTCGTAATTTTTACTTTTTTTAAAAAAAATTCTAATTTTGCATTACAATTGTTATTATTAGTACGTTTTTGGTGGTACGATCTCGAGTGCTACGTAGAACTATGTCAAGAGCTCAAGAAAGTATCCACCAAATATTGTGCGGAATAATGGGGGCTACTGCACGTTAAACACAAATGAGCCTCAAAGTCCTCACTAGGCGTGGTGTGGATGTTTGGGTAGTGAGGTGCCGGGTCAGGTATCGTCCTCGTTATCTGGCTTTGGCTCCCAATTACGAGGTCCGTCGTAGAATTCAACTATGTAACTACGACGTTAAACAGACAAATCTAAGTGGTTATGTATTTGTAATTAATGTGATTATTTTTAATTGTCGTATAATTTAAAGTGCATAATTATACGCATTTGAGTGATATATTTCAGTACAGTTAATGATGTATTTTTTGTATTTTATGAAGCGGGATTTTTTAGGTACTACGCATTTTTAAGCTACGAATTGCAAGATCTACTTTTTCTTTACAGCTACTTACATTGCTATGTCTACATTTTCTTCACATCTACGAAATGAAAGATCTACATTTTCTTCACATCTACGAATTGAAAGACCTACATTTTCTTTATAGCTACGAACATTTTAAGATCTACTTTTCCTTTATAGCTACGAATTCCAAAATCTTCGTGATCTTTAAAGCTATTAGCGTTACAAAATCTACATTTTCTTTGCAGCTACGAATATAGCAAAATCTACATTTTCTTTACTGCTACGAACATTTCAAGATCTACATTTTCTTTACAGCTACGAACATTTCAAGATCTACATTTTCGTTACTGCTACAAAAATTCCAAGATCTACATTTTTTTACAGCTACTAATATAGCAAGATCTACCTTTTTTTACAGCTATCAACGCTAAAAAAATCTACATTGCTTACAACTACAGGAAAATTTTTAAAAATCCGTTACATTTCTGAAACATGAAATTTTTCTCCCTACAATGAAAGTTCTTAGAGTATTTTTAAAGTATTGAGTTTACCAATTGCTTTAATAAAAATTAAATACGGTTACTAACATGTTTTTATTTTCAGATTATAAGTTTTCAATTTCCAGGGTGGACAAAATTCTTTGCAGTGTCCCTTCAAAATCTTTTCGAAATACGGTAATTTTATTACATTTTACCCCTTTTGCTGTAAAATTAATATTTATCAGATGCTAAAAGCCTAAGAAAAGCAAGAATAATATGGAAATAATCTGTATTTTATAAAAAAAAAGAACTAAACTATCCCTTTTTCAATTGGAAATATTAAGTTTGGAAATTTTCTATCAAGTAGACTATGAGGTGAAACTTAGTTCTTTGAAATCTCGCAGATAAAAATCATTACACATGCTACTATCACGTCTGTAGATTTAACTTTTTATATAAATATTAAAATGTGTTTTACGGTAACAATTACTGCCAACAAACACAAAAAGGGATTACTAATACAAACAGCTATATGTGACATAATCAAATAGGGGATATGTCGTAAATCTTGTGTAGGAAATTGCAAGTATTTTCCAGGCTACATATTAATTCAAATTCCAATTTGAGTTTGAAAAGCTTACTTAGCTTGAAAATTTTCTGAGGTATAAAAAAAACTAGAAAGTAAGTTATAAGATCAAAATGTGTGTCCCAAATCTTTGTTTAATACGACCATTTTTGAGGAAAACCATTTAAAAATAAAAAATGCGCAGAAATTGCTATTTACTTTCAAAGTTCAAAATGTATTTTTGTCTCTCAAGGATGCTCTTTGCTGTGCTTCCAGAAGTGTCGAATTTACCTCCATCTTGATGAAGATGTCTGTGTGATTCCACTGGATGAACAAAGGAGAAGATCAAGCAGCAACGCGTGGAAATCTCAGAAGTAAGCATAACATGAAAATCACATATTTATTAGCTGGATTAAATAATTTTCAAAATTTAAAATATGTGTTCTTATCATAAACAGTTTGGTTTGACTCCAAAAATTAAAAAAACTGTGACATTGAAATAATGCATATTAACAATTTTTCTCCCCTCCCCTTCCCTAAATAATATTTTCTTATCACTCTTGGGACTTGTTTTTATGATAATTTGTTCGAGGGGTTTCTGAGTGAGAAAATTCCTCAAATTGGTATGAATAAGTAAACAACCATTTCATATTATCATGACTGACTTCAAAGTGTTGTATGAACCTACATAGATATCTACTGAAATTTCGATGAAATATTTACAGGTATAAGCGAATATTTACGGGTAAATATTTTTAAGACATAAATTATTTAAATCAGAACACTTTAGAGAAATATATAACTGATGAATCTTTTGTGGCAGCTTTTGAACTGTTTCGCTTATCAATTTCATTTTGGTAAAAAATTTCTGTGTCAAAAAATTTAAAAATAAAATTTGTATTTCGAAACATTTTCTTCGTAGAGGTAACACAAAAGATATAAAAATATGTTACAATAAAAATAACTTGTAATTCGTCTGCCTCAATACTCCATTAAAGCAGTGCTTCTCAAACTTTCACTACTGTTGACCCAATTTTCAATCATAACTTTTATCGTGTTCCCCCTCCCCCTTATACAATAATAATGCGCTTTGTCGCTAAAACTACGATACGATCTTAATTATAAACCATACAAATTCACAAGAAAGTATTAAATTTTGTATTTGTTACGTTTAAGTAATATATATTATAAACAAATTACATTTAAGTAATGGGATCATTATCATATTTTTTTTTGAATCTATAATTTTTTAATTAGAACAGATTGCAAAATGATATTTATTTAAAGATTTATTTCTTCCATCATCCATTTCTAAAGGTTTAATTCTCATTAGAAAAATAGTCTAGTCTATGTTGCTCTCTATCGTATCCGTCACAATTAGCATTCTCGTGAACGTCTGCACAAAATATGTAATTGCAAATGCTGGTATTTTTTACCTTTGCAGACCTAGCTTATTAACCAGGAGCTAGTATCCCTTTTTAGTGTGGCACCGTATAATAGGCGGTACCAATTGCCGCGAGTAATTTTGATGCCCAGTTTCCTCCTCAGAGGGAGGCACCTGAGCTCTGAGGATGCAAAATTGAACTTAAGAATTTTTGCAGCCAAGCCAAATGGGTACATCAAGGGATTTTTACATGCCCAATAATCATACAACATGACCGTTCATGACCGCTGTTGATTTTCTCCAACATGAAAAATCACTGACATGGGCTGGGGTTGAACTCGCAACCTTAGGTGCAGATGCCCAGCGACAAACCAACTACGCCACCCAGTCGGCACTTGCTGAATTGTAAGGAGAGTAAAACCAAGAGCACGGCAATGAATACAAAAATGTAAAATAATTTTATAATGAAAAAGAATGTAAAATTCCGATAAAGAATAATTGTGTTACTTTTAATATTTAAAACGAGAGGACTTTAAAATGTTTTAACCCGGGAGCAGACGCGCACTCGATTCTTATGGTAATAGTCGCGCATGGTGACGGAGTCACCCCGAAGCTTTTTTTACAATTATTTTTATTGTATACAATAAAAATCCCAATTCCAGTGAATAATTTATCTAAGAAAGTATACTTACCTACTTTCTACCTTTTTCATTGATAATTTGAGAAAAATTCCAATAGAATCGAATTAAAATGTTTTTAAGGTACGCGGCCTTAATAAAGAACACAAAACACAGAAACTTTTCATGAACGTTACAAGAATGATATCTGAAAGCAAAACTGTCATATTCTGTTCAAATTTTTGTAGTTTCGTAATTTTACTGTTCAATTTTTTGTTTCTCTGTAACCGGCGCGACCGCTCCCGGTTTAAATATGTAATCAATGTAAAACTATGAATGTTAGTTTTAAAAAGGAATTATATAAAACGTTTTTCACACACACACACACACATATCACGCTTTATATGTTTCAGAATACTCATAAAAATAAATATTGGCCAAATAATCCTTCAAAGTGCTTTCTGTGTTTTTCGAAACGTCATATAACTCTTTCGTATAGGCGCATTATTTAAAACTTCCCTAAATGAAAAATTAAGACATAAAAAAGGAACGAACTAGCCATACCAGTAAGTTCGAAGGTCAAACAGATGAATTTTTTATCTTCCTAGAATGTTTCTCTCTGGGTTTTGTTTTTTCTCTAAAGTAGTTTTTTGGTTTAAAAAGAAAACTCAGCAAAAATAAATATCTCTCATCATGGGATTACAGCAAATCAAACAAAATGTTATGTTTTTTATTTAGTTATAGGATCAGATAGCTAATGAATGTATCGAAATGAAAGCTTTCATGTTTGATGAAGTAATACTAATAAATTCTATTAATGTAAATGTGTATTTTTTTATTATTTTAGAAAGTATCTTCTTACTTCTCTCAATATAGTAAATTAATTTTTAAAAAATCCTTTATTTTCGATATGCTCGCGCCCATATATGCAACCATATTATTCCTCTTTAAGTAAATTAAAGTAGTTTCTAAGAAATGTTAAAGTTTTTAAATAAGTGTAATGTTATGTATAAAGGGTGAGCATTGGTGACAAGTATTAAATACAAAGAATTTAAAATGGGTTTACTTTGAAAAATGAGACAGTAATCCTATAACAATATTGAAGACGCTTGCTTGCATATTAAACCTAGTTTTTCTCAGATTGCAGTACATGAAGAAATTTAAGTAAACATTTAATATATCATGTTTATTTTTCCTTTTATTTTAAATTTCAAAATTTTTCCATCATTATATATTTTCAGGAAAGCAAACGGAACTGAATCGTGTCCATGCTTATAATAATGAAAAATATTTATTATGGTTATGAGGATAGCGTAAATTTGTCTAATTTAAAACGTAAATATCTTTAGATGAACTTTTTATGAATTTTATATTAAACAGTAATACATATCACTAGACATAAGAAGCTAAAACGATTTACATTCGTTTATTATACGCATAACATGTTATTGAAAACTTTTGATATTTGTGTATGTATATTTACCTGCGAATATGGATTTTCTCTGCGAATAAAAACAACTTAGACTTAGGAAAATTTTCACTTTAAATACCATGCAATATTTAAGGATTTGAATAATTATCTCTAAAGAATGTAATTTAATGAGATATTTCTAGTTAAAAAATTATTCATTCTTATCTATAAAGATTGCAATTTAATATACTTTTTGCTTAATCATTTGAAATTTTGCAGAAAAAAAGTGTTGCATAAAAGGTAAAATTAAGAGTTTTTGCTCCTAATTACCACAAAGATATTTAAAATTCTTTTGTTTACGTATGAATTAAAAGGGCGTATAAGGTGCTTAGTACTTAAAAAAATTATGTCTTCATTTTTGTTAGGGAATCTTGCACTTCGTTTAATGTTTCATACAAATTACCTTGTGTTTAGTTTGCTTTTGTATGAAAATCATCGAAAGATATGTAACCCTAAATCACAACTGAAAATACTCTGTAATAATTTTTCTTTGTAATAGAAATTAAAATGTATATTTTCATTTTCATTTTTTGTAGAATTATAAAGAAAAATGTTTTAAAAATGTAAATATTATTTCAATTCTGCAATAGTTTTTTCAATTATATTATAATAATTTAAACTTTATTTTTCTGTATTTTCCATTTGCTAATTGATTGGATGATGTCGACTAAAAATCATTTTTTGAATGTATATTCTTCACATATAAATCTTTTATAATTTACTTATTTAAAAATATATATATAGTTAATATTATATAGTCTTCATTTTCTTCCTAATCCACTAAAAGAGAGTGTTATCCTATCCTTCTTGAAATAAAATTTAAGAACTTTATTAATACTAATTTAAGTTTATCTTTAGGAACAGAACCATTTTCGAAAATAGTTGTCCTGAAAGATATTAAAATGTCTTATTTATACATTGCTGGTAAATTCAACACCCTGAAGGATGCAGGCAAACCATGCGAAATTTAAATCATGCATTTAAGGCGATGAAACCAGGACTCTAGACTTGAAAGGCTCACAGATTGAAGACCTGCTCTGTGACAACGATCTCTCCATACTAAATGACAAGAGAAGTACCTACCTCTCCAAAACCAACGGCACAACATCAGCCCTTGACATCACGGCCATTAACCACCAAACAGCAAGTCAAGCGACATGGAAGATTCTAAAAAGTGCTATTAGCGATCATTTCCCTATTATAACTTCGATAAATCAAAGAGTTGATGGCACCATCCAAAGCAAAAGATCCTGAACTTTCGGAAAGCAAACTGGAGAAAATTCACCTCTGAACTTGAATTGCTCTGCTCCCTTTCTTCGCCACACACCCTCGACGAGAGACTACGGTCCTTTGCTTCGCATATTAATGCTGCTGCAAAACGTTCTATCCCTAGGGTCAAAAGAAGAAATGACTGGGTCCCGTTTTGGAAAGACACCAACATAGAGAACTTAATTAACGAACGTGACAAACTAAGTACAGAACTTCAGAAGAATAATACTGAAACAAACAGAATAAGATTCACGAACCTTTGTCACGAAGTTGAAGAGGTTATTTCCTCCTGCAAGCGTAAAAAATGGACTGAATTCTGTGAAACTTTAGATCCCCAAAAAATATCTCAGCATTGGAAAGTCATCAAAACTCTTAATAATCAATCAACACACCAAAAAGCAGACATTCCTACTAATATCATATCATCCTCTGGAAGAGATGCAGCCACAAATAAGGAAACTGCTTCCCTGCTAGCAAAGCACTATGAAAACAAAAGCAAGTTATCTTTCAACGCAAATGACAGGAAACTGCTGCGTACCTACAGAAAAACCATCCAAGACTCAAAAAGATATAACCATAAAAACATCTTCACCATACCATTCTTAATGGAAGAGCTAGAAGCTGCCATTGCTAAAATGAATCCCGGCAAAGCCCTGGCCCGGATGTTATTTTTGGCCGCATGGTCCAACACTTTGGAAATCTTGCAAAAAAAAAAGAACTATTGGAAATTTTTAACCTTTCATGGGCTACTGGCAAATTGCCCAAAATCTGGAAACTTTCCACCGTCATTCCAATTTTGAAACCAAACAAGAATGCTTCAGAGTGCAAAAACTATAGGCCAATTTCCTCACCAGCACCCTCTGCAAGCTCATGGAACGGATTATCCACCGTAGGCTTATGAACTGGCTCATCGAAAACAAAAAGCTTCACTTCTATCAAACAGCTTTCCGAACCCATCATAGTACTACCGACCAGCTCTTTTACCTGAACCAGTCGATAATTGATGGTTTTCAAGAAAAGCCTCACAAGAAAACTTTAGCAGTATTTTTTTGGACATCTCAGCAGCATTTGATAGAGTTTGGCGTCAAAAACTGGTCCATACTATCCAAGGCACCGGAATTAATGGCAAAGCGTTATTATGGATAAATGATTTTCTCAGAGGAAGAAAATTTTCCGTTAGATTTAACGGGGCACTTTCAGAATCTCGCAGAATGTGGGCTGGAGTTCCTCAAGGCTCTGTCTTAAGCCCCTTGCTCTTTTCTCATCTTTATGAACACCATCCACCATCATATTCACCCAGACACAAATATCGCCTGCTACGCTGATGATATTGCTATATGGCACTCACACAATGACATTACAGAATCGGAAAAGGCCCTAAACACAACACTGAAAGGTATTGCTGAATGGGCAGAGAATCTTAAATTAACCATCAACGCAGACAAAACAAACTACTGCATCTTCTCTACCGATAGACGACACAGAAGCAGTTTTAATGCTAATATCAAAATACAGAACTCTCAAATCAAAAAGTCGACCTTCCCACCTATCTTGGAGTAACCTTAGATCCTGAACTCCGCTTTTCAAAGCACATCGAACAAACTACCAACAAAGCTCTTGGAAAACTGAATATTCTTCGAAAGCTATGCGGAACTTCTTGGGGCTCAAGACCTCAAACCCTAAAAAGCACTTTCTGCACTGTTATCAGACCGGTTTTAGAATATGCGACCCCAATTTGGACTCCGGCCTCTATTTCTGTTAAGCGGAAACTTGATTCTGTACAACACAGAGCTGCCAAAATTATTATTGAGCAGTGTCATCAACCAATAATGAAAAGGCCGAACAAGAATGCGGCTTGCCTCCGCTAGAAAGCAGGCGCAAACTTGCCACTATCAAGTTCACTAATAAACTACGCTCATATGGTTTGGACCATATCTCTAGAAGAGTTTTTGATAAATGGAAGCATTCTACAAGGCTCAAAAGATCTTCGACTCTCCAACTTGATAGTGAATTCAGAAAAGAACTCAATTTGGATCATTCCTCCTTAGAGTTCCTTCAGGAGCCCCTCATTCCAAAAAACCCACCAAAGAATACTTGTTTCGAATTGGAATTGCTGCAGCCATGTTCCAAAAAAGAAGACCCTGTAACTCTCAGACAAAAAGGACTGGAAACGATAGCAATACTCTCTCAAGATAACTTTGCAATCGCCTACACTGATGGTTCCTCAGACAGATCCCTCAGCAATGGAGGTGCCGGAATCATCTTACTCCTCCCAGATGGTAATAACTACAAACACAAAATTAACACAGGCATAATCGCCTCAAACTTCACAAGTGAACTCGTGGCAATTAGAGAGGCCCTTTTATTATATCAACAAAACCCACATGTTATTGATTCTACAGAAGGATTAGTAATCTTCTCAGATTCTAAATCCGCTATAGAAGCCATAAGAAATGGAGAGACTAACATCTCCTGTGATATTATTACCCTTCTAGAACAGCTGCACAACAAAAGAAAATCCTGTATCCTGCAATGGATACCCGCACATGTCAACATTGAGGGTAATGAATGTGCAGATAGCCTCGCCAAAGAAGCTAGAGACATCGAACATAAGTGCACCACCATCACACTTGATGATGCTAATGCAGTAGCCAAACATAGAATTATGAATCACACTTTTAAAAAACCCCTAGTTACGGAATTTGACTGTCCCCGAATTATAACATCCACAATTGCCAGATTGAGAACTGAACACCTTAAGGGCATGAAGATTCACCCAGACAAGACAAGATCATATGTTCAATGCAAACACTGCCCAGATCTTCAACTGACGCCCAATCACATCTTGAATGCCCAACCGTCGCAACAAAGTTACTAAAAATGGGAATGGTCCCTCTGAGGGACTCTTTGTGGGAACTCCTATACAGCCCTGATGCTCCCAGAATAGCAGAGGCAGTGATCAAGACTTTCGACGGAATCTAGTGATATCTACTGCATTTATTCATGGACACGAGAACAACAACAACAAGGCGATGAAATATGCAAATCATTAGCATTAAAGCATAGACGAACATTATGTGGGACCGCAGCACCACTCGTAATAGCTATCTATACAAGGGGATGTTACATCTGCTCAATAGAAGAACTCCGTGTGTGTGTGCTCCTGATTTCTTTTTACTGACTACCGCCCCTCAAGGAACAAGCAATATGGACTCTCGAGCTCTTGCTTATTAACAAAAGCTACGCAGTGATGTGTTGGGTCTTTCCAGGACCAAAAACATCAGAGGAAAATTCACAGGAGTGAATTATTACGTTAGGGGATTTCTGACGCTCTTAGATTATCTGTGCTCCACGAGTGATTTTTCGTTCTTTCTAATATGTGTGTTCCAGATTTCCTGTTTGCTTGTTTCTGACCCCCAAGATCTAAAGGATCCACGATTTTTTCCTTATTACCAAAGAACTGCGCAACGAAGTTTTGGGTCTTTGAGAGACCCAAGCCACAGTTCTTTGTAGGAGTGATTTACTACATTCCTGGATTTCTTACGTTCCTGGATTATCTGTACTCCCGGAGAGATGCCCCGTTCTTTCGAATTCGTGTGTTCCTGAACTTCCCTTTGCTTATTTCCACAAATCAAGGACCAAGAGAGAGTTATGGACTTTCGATTTCTAACTTATTACCAAGGACCCAAAACTTCATATCGCAATTCTTTTGAGGAGTGATTCACATGAGTGATTTAATACATTCCCGTATTTATGGCGTTCATGTATTATCTGTGCTCCACAAGTGATGTCCCGTTTTCTAGAATGCGTGTGTTACTGATTTCTTGTTGGATGATTTGCACCCCACAAGCACCAAGGAATATGGTTCAATGATCTCTTGGTTATCACCAAAGATCGGAAGTTTTGCGTTTTCCGAAGACTCTCAGTCGAGTTTGGGGACACTGCCGTGCTCCTGGAGATACGAAAAAACTTTTCTGACTATTGACCTCGTCGAACGTAGAAAAACACATGAGTGAAATACTAAGTTACCTGATTTCTAATGTTCTTGGATTATCTATGCTCCACTAGTAATCCGTTAGTCACGATATTGGGGGACATAAGT
>BMAU01009309.1:0-19596 GCA_019973935.1 Trichonephila clavipes
TTCGCCATTTCAAGCTGAGGCAGCAACTGGTGAATTTTGAATTGCTACATTAAGGCGCGCAACTTTGCCAGAAATACTGATCTTGGCTAATCGACAACATGCTTTTTACTACTCAGACACTCTCTCATTACGTCTACCTGCATATCTGCGCATGTGCTACCCTACATCACCTTACTTAATCTCCTGATTGGGGTTTTCTGTCCGCTCTGCCTTCGTTCAACTGATATGCTAATTTTTCGACTTCGTCCTTAATTTTTGCACACTAGTGTATGTATGTATATATATAAGTATATATATATGTATGTATATATATATACATAAGTATATATATATGTATATAATATATATATATATCTATGTATGTATATACAGGGGGTGGACAAAGTCCGTAAAAATTCATAAAATCCGGAGAAATGAACGAAAAAAAACGGTTTGCAGGATCAGCATTAGTATGTCACGGGATTTTTTTAAGCTAGAAAAAAATATAATTTGGAAATCATCCGGTAGGTGGCGCTGATGTACGAAAATCAAAGAAACAATGCATAAATAATGAAAAGAAAACTTTCACAACTTTATTACACCAGAATATGTTCCACATGACCACCACCACAGGGAGAAGACATTCAGATGAGTGACAAATCCAGCAACGGCAGAGTGCAACATGTCCGGATGTATGGAGGATACTTCTCTGCGGATCGCATCTTTCAGTTCCGACAGACTTGATGGACCGGATAGATACACGCGAGATTTCAAATATCCCCACAACCAGAAGTCTGCCGGTGTTAAATCTGGAGACCGAGGAGGCCATGGGTACCTGCAGCGCCTGCTAACGATTCTGTCTTCCCCGAACGTCTGTATCAGGAATGCCTTAACCGGGTTAGGTAGTGTGACTGGTTGCTCCATCCTGCATGAACGTGACATTCGAAATCTGACCTCGTTGAATTAAACATGGCACGACAGTCTCCCGCAGAAGCGTTAGATAACGCTGAGCATTTACCGTTTCCGTTATCCATCCATTTACTGGGCACTGCGTTTCAAAGAAGAAGGGTCATATGATAAATGAACCCGTGAAACCACACCATGCTGTCACTTTTGGGGAATGCAATGGCTTCTGTGTGTACTCACGTGGATTAGAGGTCGCCCAAATGCGACAGTTATGGTTGTTAACGTCACCATGAAGCGAGAAATGAGCTTCATATGTCCAGAAGATGTTAAAACCCAGGTGGGATCCTGTTCCATTTTAGAGAAGCCCACTTCGCAAATGCTTCCCTCTGACCGGTATCTGCTGGCAAAAGTTCATGGCACAATTGCAATTTGTATGGGTACAGCTGGAGGATTCGACGAAGAATATTGCGGACAGATGATGGTGGTAAAGCCCAATCGTCTGGCAGCTTCACGAGCACTGCTGGTCCCTGAAGCTGCTTTGGACGCAATCGCTTCCATTTCGACAGCAATGCAGGGTGCACGTGCTTCTTTCAAGCATGGTCGTCCAGCTCGTGCTCGATCTTCCAACTTTCAGTTTCCTCAAAACGTTTAACAAGCTTTAAGAGACCTGCAGGTGTTAAAGGGCCCTTTCCACTCTTCACATTTTTCTGAACTCGGAATTTACGCAAGGCAATGGTCGCTGATTCCTCGTTCATGTAAAATAACTTCACCAACAAAGCTTTATCCGGCGCACTGAGCATCCTTGTTCACATTCACTGCTTGTAATGGTGAAATGAATGTGGATTAACGAAAACAAAGGTTAGATTTAAGCCGTCTAATTTCGCTTATACCCAAATTCACCCGGAGAGACGCTTGTAACAGCGTGACCTAAAACGATATCTGAATACACTCCCCCGCAAAAGGATGGAGGAAGAAGCTGATCCAGGCGAAAACGAGAAAAAAATATACGTTACGCGGGCAGGAATGGAGGAGCGCAAAATTTTAAAAGCCCCAAAACGCGTTTTTGCACCAAACGCAATCAGAATAGAGAAGCTGCGGGGATTTTTTTTTTTTTTTTTTTTTTTTTTTTTTGCAGCTGGATGAATAAGAGGATGGAGACTGCAAGAGGAACTTGCAGCCCGGAACAATCGTGGAATTGGCAGGAGCCAGCTTTAATCACTGATCCCAATTCTTATATGTAGGCAAATGCATTTAAATGTTGTTAAGTGTAGCAATTAAGTATTATTGTTGTAATTACGGCGGTTTTAAGGGCAGATTCCATTTTTGTCGTTTTGTAAGCAAAATTTATTTTAGCATGAGGATACGTGAAAAGTGTTTGTGCTTTAATTAGAGTTGTGCTTGATTTTGAATCCACAAGTAAAAACATTTGCTAGAAGTTCTAGTGATGTAATTATCTATCGGCTCCATGTGTAAATCGTGATGAATGACACTATTCTAACGTACCATGGTGCGTTAGCAATGATTCTAAAATTTTGTTTTGAATTATTTGAATGCGTTTAGTGTGGGTCGGGGCCGCGGCCCCAAATGGGGGAACGTTATAGTTGGACGCAAAATTTTGCTTGTACATGAATGTGGATTCATTGAGAGCAAAGGTTTTTATATACCGTCTAATTTGCATATTTCCACCACAGACGCTGTAACAGCGCCACCTACCGGATGATTTTCGAATTATTTTTTTTTTCTAGCGAAAAAAAATCCAGTGATATACTAATGCTGATCCTTAAACAGTTTTTTTTTCATTCATTTCTCCAGATTTTATGACTTTTAAAGTTTTTACGGACTTTTTGCCCACGGTATATATATGTATATACCGCTATTTTTAACTCCAAAAATTATTATAAGTCATTAAATTTAGAACTGTGGTAAATGGTTTTAAAACATATATTACTACTGCAGGCAAATTACCATAATATTATACAAAACTTTATTAATCAGCAAAGTAATAAAGATATAATTAAAAATAGTAAAGAGATTATAGATTTTTTTTAATAATAAAAATATTTATTCTGTTCATGGTTATGACTTTGAAGATTTTTTTCAATTCCATTGATATATATGATATTAAAGTAATTTTTAGAAAACCACAGTATGTATAATTTTAATATTAATATTAACAAATTTAAAACTCTCATAGATTTTGTCTTAAATCCAATTACAACATTAATTTTTAATGATTCTTTATATAAACAAAAGATACGGAATTCCCAACGGGGGTCCAGCAAGCAATAGTTTGGCTAATCTATATTTGCACTTTTATGAATATAATTATATTACTAATAATGACTATTATATTTTTAGATATATTGATGATTTAATTATTTTTGGTAAAAATGATAATTTAAATCTCGTATTAATTTTTATCCGGCTTACTTAAATTAATAATAATCCAATCAAAACTAATTACCTAGATGTAACACTGTATATTAGAGGATTTGAAATTACATATAATATTTATGATAAAATTTTAATATTATCAAAGTGCCTTACTGGAATTCAAATTTATCAATATCTATGTATAGAAATATTATTTTTAACTATATTTATCGTAATAATGTATTAGTTAGCGATAAAGCTAATTATTTAAATCTTAATAAATTTTTTAATTACTCTATTGGACATGGATATCCTGCTAACTTTCTTTGCAATTATATTTATAATGGTTTTTAATGATACAATTTGTATTACTGTCATTATGTTCTTGTAAAAGATTTTTTAAATAATTCTACAATTTTTTAAATAATTCTACAATTATTAAATAGATGGCGCCACATGCTTAATAAATTGTTAATAATATTTATATATTTTTCGTATCATTTATATTTTACACTAATATTTATATGAATATATTTTTACGATTTTTTTAAAAGTACTTATATATATATATATATATGGCATGCAGCCGAAATTCAATATTAGTCTTCGCGCGCAGGCGCAACTAAAACACGAACTGAAACTTTTGAACTAGTGGAAGAGAAACAAAAACTCTTGGACATTAGAGAAGAGAGAACGCGAGAGGTGCGCGAGCAGGCGTTACCTTCTGCATATCATTGTCAAACTTATCCACCTTTTTAATTAATTTTTTGTTTAATGTTAAATAAACCATAAGAAAAGACAAAAGTCTTGGACCCCTTGTTGTCTCCCACAAATTATGGGGGCTCGGCCGCGATCGATAAAATTTCGATTTTGAACCAAAATCTGGACCTGAACAAAAGCGTCCGTGGGTGGGAGACGCTCCGCCATTTTTTCGAAACTTCGTTCAACCTGTGTAGGGTTTGAACTCAGCATGAATACTCCGCCTGTGTAGAGGCCGGGATTGAAAAAAAAATTTCGATTTTGATCAAAGTTTGGAACGTGAACAAAAGCCGTCCGTGGAGGAGACGCGCCGCCATTTTTCGGAAACTTCGTTCCGCCTGTGTAGAGGTTGAAATACCCACAAACACCTGCGAAGATGGTGTCAATTCGAACAATTTCAACTATATTACCTGCGAAGAGGTGAAATCACAGTGGAATCGAAATTTTCATCAAATATTGATACATCGTACATGCGAGCAACAAGGAGCTAGAAAAAAAAAGGTAGGATCTTTCCATATTTTTCTAAAATGTATAAAAACGCTCTTAAAGAGGATCTCATAAGAGTGTTGAGGATCTCAGATGGTACTGTGGAGAGTACGGACACCATAGCTAAACTAAAGACTAAAATTGAGAACAATAGAACAATAGAATTCGAACTCTGCAGCCACACTTGTCCCACTGCGGCCTTCCTCCAACTTCCCAATGATTCGACCTCGGGTAAAAGCATCCAGATGTCGTCTAACAGATTGATTATTCGCCTTTTCAAGCTGAGGCAGCAACTCGGTGGAATTTTAACTGCTATACGGCGTGCAATCTCTTTGCCAGAAATACTGATCTTACACCGACAACATGCTTTTTTTACTACTCAGACACTCTCTCATTACGTCTACCTGCATATCTGCGCATGTGCTACCCTACATCACCTGGACAATAATCTCCTGATTGGGGTCTTTCTGTCCGCTCTGCCCCTTCGTTCAACTGATATGCTAATTTTTCGACTTCGTCCTTAATTTTTGCACACCAGTGTATGTATGTATATATATATAAGTATATATATATGTATGTATGTATATATATACATAAGTATATATATGTATATAAGTATATATATATCTATGTATGTATATACAGGGTGGACAAAAAGTCCGTAAAAATTTTAAAAATTCATAAAATCCGGAGAAATGAACGAAAAAAAAAAAACGGGTTGCAGAATCAGCATTAGTATGTCACGGGATTTTTTTTAAGCTAGAAAAAAAAATAATTTGAAAATCATCCGGTAGGTGGCGCTGATGTACGAAAATCAAAGAAACAATGCATAAATAATGAAAAGAAAACTTTCACAAATTTATTACACCAGAATATGTTCCACATGACCACCACCACAGGGGAGAAGACATTCCAGACGAGTGACAAATCCAGCAACGGCAGAGTGCAACATGTCCGGATGTATGGAGGATACTTCTCTGCGGATCGCATCTTTCAGTTCCGACAGACTTGATGGACCGGATAGATACACGCAAGATTTCAAATATCCCCACAACCAGAAGTCTACCGGTATTAAATCTGGAGACCGAGGAGCCATGGGTACCTGCAGCACCTGCTGACGATTCTGTCAGCTCCAAACGTCTGTATCAGGAATGACTTAACCGGGTTAGCAGTGTGACTGGTTGCTCCATCCTGCATGAACGTGACATTCGAAATCTGAGCTCGTTGAATAAAACATGGCACGACAGTCTCCCGCAGAAGCGTTAGATAACGCTGAGCATTTACCGTTTCCGTTATCCATCCATTTACTGGGCACTGCGTTTCAAAGAAGAAGGGTCATATGATAAATGAGCCCGTGAAACCACACCATGCTGTCACTTTTGGGGAATGCAATGGCTTCTGTGTGTACTCACGTGGATTAGAGGTTGCCCAAATGCGACAGTTATGGTTGTTAACGTCACCATGAAGCGAGAAATGAGCTTCATTTGTCCACAAAGATGTTAAAAACCCAGGTGGGATCCTGTTCCATTTTAGAGAAAGCCCACTTCGCAAATGCTTCCCTCTGACCGGTATCTGCTGGCAAAAGTTCATGGCACAATTGCAATTTGTACGGGTACAGCTGGAGGATTCGACGAAGAATATTGCGGACAGATGATGGTGGTAAGCCCAATCGTCTGGCAGCTTCACGAGCACTGCTGGTCCCTGAAGCTGCTTTGGACGCAATCGCTTCCATTTCGACAGCAATGCAGGGTGCACGTTCTTCTTTCAAGCATGGTCGTCCAGCTCGTGCTCGATCTTCCAACTTTCAGTTTCCTCAAAACGTTTAACAAGCTTTAAGAGACCTGCAGGTGTTAAAGGGCCCTTTCTACTCTTCACATTTTTCTGAACTCGGAATTTACGCAAGGCAATGGTCGCTGATTCCTCGTTCATGTAAAATAACTTCACCAACAAAGCTTTATCCGGCGCACTGAGCATCCTTGTTCACATTCACTGCTTGTAATGGTGAAATGAATGTGGATTAACGAAAACGAAAATTAGATTTAACGGGTGCCAGCGAAATGAATCGCTTATACCCAAATTCGCGGAGAGAAAGTGGCAATGAAAAACGATATCTGAATACACTCCCCGCAGGGGGAGGATGGAGGAAGAAGCGGCCAGGCGAAAACGAGAAAAATATACGTTACGCGGGCAGGAATGGAGGAGCGCAAGGAAGGGGGCTTAACGGCCCCAAAACGCGTTCGAGGAGCACCAAAACGCAATCAGAATAGAGAAGCTGCGGGGATTTTTTTTTTTTTTTTTTTTTTTTTTTTTTTTTTTTGCAGCTGGATGAATAAGAGGATGGAGACTGCAAGACAGAACTTGCAGCCGGAACAATCGTGGAATTGAAGCAGGAGCCAGCTTTAATCACTGATCCCAATTCTGATGTAGGCAAATGCATTTAAATGTTGTTAAGTGTAGCAATTAAGTATTATTGTTGTAATTACGGCGGTTTTTTTAAGGGCAGATTCCATTTTGTCGTTTTGTAAGCAAAATTTATTTTAGCATGAGGATACGTGAAAAGTGTTTGTGCTTTAATTACTGGGTTGTCGTGATTTTGAATAGAAGTAAAAACATTTCTAGAAGTTCTAGTGATGTAATTATCTATCGGCTCCATGTGTAAATCGTGATGAATGACACTATTCCTAACGTACCATGGTGCGTTAGCAATGATTCTAAGAATTTTGTTTTGAATTATTTGAATGCGTTTAGTGTGGGTCGGGGCCGCGGCCCCCCAAATGGGGGACCCATACGTTATAGTTGGACGCAAAATTTGCTTGTACATGAATGTGGATTCATTGAGAGCAAAGGTTTTTATAGCCGTCTAATTTGCATATTTCCACCACAGACGCTTGTAACAGCGCCACCTACCGGATGATTTTCGAATTATTTTTTTTTTTCTAGCTTAAAAATCCAGTGATATACTAATGCTGATCCTGCAAACAGTTTTTTTTTTTTCATTCATTTCTCCAGATTTTATGACTTTTTAAAGTTTTTACGGACTTTTTGCCCACCCGGTATATATATGTATATATATCCATATATATTTTTAACTCCAAAATTCCATAAAAGTCCTGTTAAATTTAGAACTGTGGTAAATGGTTTTAAAACATATATTACTACTGCAGGCAAATTACTTCATAATATTATACAAAACTTTATTAATCAGCAAAGTAATAAAGATATAATTAAAAATAGTAAAGAGATTATAGATTTTTTTAATAATAAAATATTTATTCTGTTCATAGTTATGACTTTGAAGATTTTTCAATTCCATTGATATATATGATATTAAAGTAATTTTAGAAAACCACAGTATGTATAATTTTTAATATTAATATTAACAAATTTAAAACTCTCATAGATTTTGTCTTAAAAGAAAATTACATTAATTTTTTTAATGATTCTTTATATAAACAAAAGAAAGGAATTCCACAAGGGGGTCCAGCAAGCAATAGTTTGGCTAATCTATATTTGCACTTTTATGAATATAATTATATTATTAATAATGACTATTATATTTTTAGATATATTGATGATTTAATTATTTTTGGTAAAAATGATAATTTAAATCACAATATTAATTTTTATCCGGCTTACTTAAACTTAATAATAATCCAATCAAAACTAATTACTTAGATGTAACACTGTATATTAAGGATTTGAAATTACATAGTAATATTTATGATAAAATTTTAATATTATCAAAGTGCCTTACTGAATTCAAATTTATCAATATCTATGTATAGAAATAATATTTTTAACTATATTTATCGTAATAATGTATTAGTTAGCGATAAAGCTAATTATTTAAATCTTAATAAATTTTTAATTACTCTATTGGACATGGATATCCTGCTAACTTTCTTTGCAATTATATTTATAATGGTTTTTAATGATACAATTTGTATTACTGTCATTATGTTCTTGTAAAGATTTTTTTAAATAATTCTACAATTTTTAAATAATTCTACAATTATTAAATAGATGGCGCCACATGCTTAATAAATTGTTAATAATATTTATATATTTTTCGTATCATTTATATTTTACACTAATATTTATATGAATATATTTTTACGATTTTTTAAAAGTACTTATATATATATATATATATATATGGCATGCAGCCGAAAGCAAGGGCAGTCTTCGCGCGCAGGCGCAATTAAAACACGAACTGAAACTTTTGAACTAGTGGAAGAGAAACAAAAACTCTTGGACATTAGAGAGAGAGAACGCGAGAGGTGCGCGAGCAGGCGTTACCTTCTGCATATCATTGTCAAACTTATCCACCTTTTAATTAATTTTTTGTTTAATGTTAAATAAACCATAAGAAAGACAAAAGTCTTGGACCCCTTGTTGTCTCCCACAAATTATGGGGGCTCGGCCGCGATCGATAAAATTTCGATTTTGAACCAAAATCTGGACAATGAACAAAAGCGTCCGTGAAGGAGACTCCGCCATTTTTTTCGAAACTTCGTTCAACCTGTGTAGAGGTTTGAACTCAGCATGAATACTCCGCCTGTGTAGAGGCCGGGATTAAAAAAATTTCGATTTTGATCAAAGTTTGGAACGTGAACAAAAGCCGTCCGTGGAGGAGACGCGCCGCCATTTTCAACTTCGTTCCGCCTGTGTAGAGAAGTTGGAACCCATCGTCGAAAATTCCGCCTGTGTAGAGGTTGGAAATACCACAAACACCTGCGAAGAGGTGTCAATTCGAACAATTTCAACTATATTACCTGCGAAGAGGTGAAATCACAGTGGAATCGAAATTTTTCATCAAATATTGGATACATCGTACGTGCGAGCAACTTAAGGGAGCTATAAAAAAAAAGGATCTTTCCATATTTTTCTAAAATGTATAAAAACGCTCTTAAAGAGGATCTCATAAGAGTGTTGAGGATCTAGACGGTACTGTGGAGAGTACGGACACCATAGCTAAACTAAAGACTAAAATTGAGAACAATAGAACAATAGAATTCGAACTCTGCAGCCACACTTGTCCCACTGCGGCCTTCCTCCAACTTCCCAATGATTCGACCTCGGGTAAAAGCATCCAGATGTCGTCTAACAGATTGATTATTCGCCATTTCAAGCTGAGGCAGCAACTCGGTGGAATTTTAACTGCTATACGGCGTGCAATCTCTTTGCCAGAAATACTGATAAAAACTGACAACATGCTTTTTTACTACTCAGACACTCTCTCTGCAAATACGTCTACCTGCATATCTGCGCATGTGCTACCCTACATCACCTTACTTAATCTCCTGATTGGGGTCTTTCTGTCCGCTCTGCCCCTTCGTTCAACTGATATGCTAATTTTTCGACTTCGTCCTAAATAATTTTTGCACACCAGTGTATGTATGTATATATATATAAAGTTTATATATATATGTATGTATGTATATATATACATAAGTATATATATATGTATATAAGTATATATATATCTATGTATGTATATACAGGGTGGACAAAAAGTCCGTAAAAATTTTAAAAATTCATAAAATCCGGAGAAATGAACGAAAAAAAAAAAACGGTTTGCAGGATCAGCATTAGTATGCCATGGGATTTTTTTTAAGCTAGAAAAAAAATAATTTGAAAATCATCCGGTAGGTGGCGCTGATGTACGAAAATCAAAGAAACAATGCATAAATAATGAAAAGAAAACTTTCACAAATTTATTACACCAGAATATGTTCCACATGACCACCACCACAGGGGAGAAGACATTCCAGATGAGTGACAAATCCAGCAACGGCAGAGTGCAACATGTCCGGATGTATGGAGGATACTTCTCTGCGGATCGCATCTTTCAGTTCCGACAGACTTGATGGACCGGATAGATACACGCAAGATTTCAAATATCCCCACAACCAGAAGTCTGCCGGTGTTAAATCTGGAGACCGAGGAGCCATGGGTACCTGCAGCACCTGCTAACGATTCTGTCTTCTCCGAACGTCTGTATCAGGAATGCCTTAACCGGGTTAGCAGTGTGACTGGTTGCTCCATCCTGCATGAACGTGACATTCGAAATCTGACCTCGTTGAATTAAACATGGCACGACAGTCTCCCGCAGAAGCGTTAGATAACGCTGAGCATTTACCGTTTCCGTTATCCATCCATTTACTGGGCACTGCGTTTCAAAGAAGAAGGGTCATATGATAAATGAGCCCGTGAAACCACACCATGCTGTCACTTTTGGGGAATGCAATGGCTTCTGTGTGTACTCACGTGGATTAGAGGTCGCCCAAATGCGACAGTTATGGTTGTTAACGTCACCATGAAGCGAGAAATGAGCTTCATTTGTCCACAAGATGTTGAAAACCCAGGTGGGATCCTGTTCCATTTTAGAGAAGCCCACTTCGCAAATGCTTCCCTCTGACCGGTATCTGCTGGCAAAAGTTCATGGCACAATTGCAATTTGTACGGGTACAGCTGGAGGATTCGACGAAGAATATTGCGGACAGATGATGGTGGTAAGCCCAATCGTCTGGCAGCTTCACGAGCACTGCTGGTCCCTGAAGCTGCTTTGGACGCAATCGCTTCCATTTCGACAG
The DNA here is from genome assembly GCA_019973935.1 of Trichonephila clavipes. Taxonomy (NCBI): domain Eukaryota; kingdom Metazoa; phylum Arthropoda; class Arachnida; order Araneae; family Nephilidae; genus Trichonephila; species Trichonephila clavipes. The sequence goes on from BMAU01009309.1 coordinate 11,100, forward strand.
CAATGCAGGGTGCACGTTCTTCTTTCAAGCATGGTCGTCCAGCTCGTGCTCGATCTTCCAACTTTTCAGTTTCCTCAAAACGTTTAACAAGCTTTAAGAGACCTGCAGGTGTTAAAGGGCCCTTTCTACTCTTCACATTTTTCTGAACTCGGAATTTACGCAAGGCAATGGTCGCTGATTCCTCGTTCATGTAAAATAACTTCACCAACAAAGCTTTATCCGGCGCACTGAGCATCCTTGTTCACATTCACTGCTTGTAATGGTGAAATGAATGTGAAAAACGAAAAATTAGATTTAACGGGTGCCAGCGAAATGAATCGCTTATACCCAAATTCGCGGAGAGAAAGTGGCAATGAAAAACGATATCTGAATACACTCCCCCGCAGGGGGGGAGGATGGAGGAAGAAGCGGCCAGGCGAAAACGAGAAAAATATACGTTACGCGGGCAGGAATGGAGGAGCGCAGGGAAGGGGCGCTTAACAGCCCCAAAACGCGTTCGAGGAGCACCAAAACGCAATCGGAATAGAGAAGCTGCGGGGATTTTTTTTTTTTTTTTTTTTTTTGCAGCTGGATGAATAAGAGGATGGAGACTGCAAGACAGAACTTGCAGCCGGAACAATCGTGGAATTGAAGCAGGAGCCAGCTTTAATCACTGATCCCAATTCTGATGTAGGCAAATGCATTTAAATGTTGTTAAGTGTAGCAATTAAGTATTATTGTTGTAATTACGGCGGTTTTAAGGGCAGATTCCATTTTGTCGTTTTGTAAGCAAAATTTATTTTAGCATGAGGATACGTGAAAAGTGTTTGTGCTTTAATTACTGGGTTGTCGTGATTTTTTGAATAGAAGTAAAAACATTTCTAGAAGTTCTAGTGATGTAATTATCTATCGGCTCCATGTGTAAATCGTGATGAATGACACTATTCCTAACGTACCATGGTGCGTTAGCAATGATTCTAAGAATTTTGTTTTGAATTATTTGAATGCGTTTAGTGTGGGTCGGGGCCGCGGCCCCCCAAATGGGGGACCCATACGTTATAGTTGGACGCAAAATTTGCTTGTACATGAATGTGGATTCATTGAGAGCAAAGGTTTTTATAGCCGTCTAATTTGCATATTTCCACCACAGACGCTTGTAACAGCGCCACCTACCGGATGATTTTCGAATTATTTTTTTCTAGCTTAAAAAATCCAGTGATATACTAATGCTGATCCTGCAAACAGTTTTTTTTCATTCATTTCTCCAGATTTTATGACTTTTAAAGTTTTTACGGACTTTTTGCCCACCCGGTATATATATGTATATATATCCATATATATTTTTAACTCCAAAATTCCATAAAAGTCCTGTTAAATTTAGAACTGTGGTAAATGGTTTTAAAACATATATTACTACTGCAGGCAAATTACTTCATAATATTATACAAAACTTTATTAATCAGCAAAGTAATAAAGATATAATTAAAAATAGTAAAGAGATTATAGATTTTTTAATAATAAAAATATTTATTCTGTTCATAGTTATGACTTTGAAGATTTTTCAATTCCATTGATATATATGATATTAAAGTAATTTTAGAAAACCACAGTATGTATAATTTTAATATTAATATTAACAAATTTAAAACTCTCATAGATTTTGTCTTAAAAGAAAATTACATTAATTTTTTTTAATGATTCTTTATATAAACAAAAGAAAGGAATTCCACAAGGGGGTCCAGCAAGCAATAGTTTGGCTAATCTATATTTGCACTTTTATGAATATAATTATATTACTAATAATGACTATTATATTTTTAGATATATTGATGATTTAATTATTTTTGGTAAAAATGATAATTTAAATCACAATATTAATTTTTATCCGGCTTACTTAAACTTAATAATAATCCAATCAAAACTAATTACTTAGATGTAACACTGTATATTAAGGATTTGAAATTACATAGTAATATTTATGATAAAATTTTAATATTATCAAAGTGCCTTACTGGAATTCAAATTTATCAATATCTATGTATAGAAATATTATTTTTAACTATATTTATCGTAATAATGTATTAGTTAGCGATAAAGCTAATTATTTAAATCTTAATAAATTTTTTAATTACTCTATTGGACATGGATATCCTGCTAACTTTCTTTGCAATTATATTTATAATGGTTTTTAATGATACAATTTGTATTACTGTCATTATGTTCTTGTAAAGATTTTTAAATAATTCTACAATTTTTAAATAATTCTACAATTATTAAATAGATGGCGCCACATGCTTAATAAATTGTTAATAATATTTATATATTTTTCGTATCATTTATATTTTACACTAATATTTATATGAATATATATTTTACGATTTTTTAAAAGTACTTATATATATATATATATATATGGCATGCAGCCGAAAGCAAGGTAGTCTTCGCGCGCAGGCGCAACTCAAAACACGAACTGAAACTTTTGAACTAGTGGAAGAGAAACAAAAACTCTTGACATTAGAGAAGAGAGAACGCGAGAGGGGTGCAGAGCAGTTACCTTCTGCATATCATTGTCAAACTTATCCACCTTTTTAATTAATTTTTGTTTAATGTTAAATAAACCATAAGAAAGACAAAAGTCTTGGACCCCTTGTTGTCTCCCACAAATTATGGGGGCTCGGCCGCGATCGATAAAATTTCGATTTTGAACCAAAATCTGGACAATGAACAAAAGCGTCCGTGAAGGAGACGCTCCGCCATTTTCGAAACTTCGTTCAACCTGTGTAGAGGTTTGAACTCAGCATGAATACTCCGCCTGTGTAGAGGCCGGGATTGAAAAAAGATTTCGATTTTGATCAAAGTTTGGAACGTGAACAAAAGCCGTCCGTGGAGGAGACGCGCCGCCATTTTCGGAAACTTCGTTCCGCCTGTATAGAGGTTGGAACCCATCGTCGAAAATTCCGCCTGTGTAGAGGTTGGAAATACCACAAACACCTGCGAAGAGGTGTCAATTCGAACAATTTCAACTATATTACCTGCGAAGAGGTGAAATCACAGTGGAATCGAAATTTTTCATCAAATATTGGATACATCGTGCGTGCGAGCAACAAGGGAGCTAGAAAAAAAAGGTAGGATCTTTCCATATTTTTCAAAAATGTATAAAAAACGCTCTTAAAGAGGATCTCATAAGAGTGTTGAGGATCTAGACGGTACTGTGGAGAGTACGGACACCATAGCTAAACTAAAGACTAAAATTGAGAACAATAGTACATTTGAAAGTGATCCAGATTTCGTTAAAACTTTAATTCAAAACTGTATAGATGAGAGTATCGCGAAATGAAAGAGAGGTAACTTTAGGAAAACAGAAAATTGAGCTCGCGAAACTACAGTTAGCAAAAATTAGAAAAGAAGTCGAACTTCAAAGGGCTAAAAATAAAGCATTAAGTTTAAATCCTGCAGCTAAAGTCGAAGAGAAACAGTTCGAAACTTTAAATAAGGAAACCGCAACCCATATTGGCATTCGAGAAGCAGAAGATTGGTTTAGGCCTATTGATTTAGCTAAAGAGTGTGATATTTATATTTCATCTAAAAACGTATCACGTAAGGAAACTCCTATTACTTATGGATATACCCAAGACCCCCTTTAAAAATAGATCACAAAACTTTAAACCAAAGATTAAAGAGAACTATCCCCAATATCTTGAAAGAGAAAAAAAAAAAATTGCTATATATGCGGTGTGATTCATCTCATTACACAAGAGACTGTGAGAAGCGTTTTAAACCTAAAAGAATCTAACAGCCACATCCATAATAAAATAAACGTGAATACTTTGAAAATCGAGAGCGAAAAACAAAATAGCGATGAATTTGCAAATCTTCAATACGTAAACATTTTTGTGGAAAATCAGCCCGTAACAGCCTTGATTGATTCAGGTTGCCAGATCCCAGTTTTAAATTCCTCACTAATTAGAGTGCAAACACCTTCCGAAGAGATCATAACATTAAGTTCATGTTTTGGCGAACAGCGAATGGTAGAAGTTAAACCGATAAATCTTTCTCTTAATCAACACTCTCCCGGTATAAGTGTTCGAACGGCAATATCACCGACCTTGACCGAAGAAATTATTATGCATCCCAGTGTATATGTTGAAATAAAGGAAGTAGGCCACGCAAAGAGCGATGTTTTATTGAATGAAAGTGAATCCTCTTTAGGTGTTGTTTATGTTTCAAATGTTCCTGTTTCAAATGTGATAGAAAACTCTAGTTATGATTTGCCACATGTTAAAAACTTTTAATACTAGAAATGATTTGAGTTCTCTAGTTAAGAATTATAAATGTAATAAAATTAAGAGTACTAAGTTAAAAATGAATATTAAATTGAAAAATGATATTCCTGTGTGTCAGAGAGCCAGACGTTTATCTTGTTCTGAGAAATTACAGGTAAACAATCAAATTGATGATTGGTTACGACAAGGTATTATAAAAAAAAGAGTGTTTTTGATTATTGTTCACCTATAGTATTGTGTAAGAAAGCCAATGGCGCCATGAAAACGAGTTCCGTGGAATTTATCTCCCGATCTCCTACCCCTTCACCTATGAAGAGTAAACATCAACGGCTTGTGTTGCTCCGAAGGATCTTTGAACCTGGCAGTGGAAACGAAGGAAAAGAGAAATCGTTTTGAACAGACGTCCAGAACTCACAGAGGAAAATATCGATGCGTTCAACCAAAGATCAACTTGTTAAAAAAGACGTTCTTATGCCTGTGAAACAATGTTTTCCTGTGGAACCTTCCGGATGACGAAGAGGTGCCTTCACATGATGGAGAAACTGTCTAGTTCAACAGAATTATGATATGTTAAATCTTTGTGTATTTGTCGTATAGTCCTTGTCTGTTCCGTCTTTTTTGTATGTTTCAGATTCTCCTCTGGTATCCATGGAAAGGAAAAAGGAATACGTACCGCTGCGGACAGCGTACAGTCAGGGGGATAGCCGTTATGGCATGCAGCCAAAGCAAGCGTAGTCTTCGCGCGCAGGCGCAACAAAACACGAACTGAAACTTTGAACTAGTGGAAGAGAAACAAAAACTCTTGGACATTAGAGAAGAGAGAACGCGAGAGGTGCGCGAGCAGGCGTTACCTTCTGCATATCATTGTCAAACTTATCTACCTTTTTAATTAATTTTTGTTTAATGTTAAATAAACCATAAGAAAGACCAAAGTCTTGGACCCCTTGTTGTCTCCCATATATATATATATATATATATATATATATATATATATATATATATATATATATATATATATAAACTTAATATCCTATCGTAACTAATTTTATGCGGATCTGTTTTCATTTCATTGTATTTGGCGGGAAAGACATAACTAGTTGTTTCACTCCCGACCTACGTATAGCTTATTATCTATGTTTTAGCATTGTATTAAATCTACACTGCGAATAATAGTAGGTTATATTTTGTTCATATTTTATTAGTTTAATTATTTTTAATATTTTAATTCCTCATATGTAATTCTTTCCTTTCCTCTTGGTACGTAGTATGACAGACTACAGTGAAGGTTGGCTAGCCCCAAAACATGTTTAAACCTGCAATCCTGGTTCCTAAGGCCAGGAGTTTGTCATTGAACTACTGTGCCTTTTTCTTCCTGTTTATAGTTATCTTAGGTTTATAACTATCTGTATATTTTTATATATATATAATTTCTGATGTGTATGTATACAATTTACAGAATAAATATCTCAAAAATATTATTTGGTTTGTTTTATTTTTCTTGTTTACAGTGAATCCTTAAAAGAAAAATGCTGCACCCTAAATAAAATGACTAGATTATGGCTCTACTGGCTATTTTTCTTCTAAATGGCCATTGAAAACTTCTCCCTTTCCAGTTGGTTAAAAACTTGTGCATTTTAAATGTATTGTTAAAGTAAAAATCTACTGAGTTTTTTTTGCATTCTTTTAAGGACTCAACTTATAAAATATTTTAATTTTTGATTTAAAAGCACATTAAATTAGAAGCTACATATATTTGCTTTCTTTGGTGATAGGAGAGTATAAAAGCAAGCCTGATTTGTAACATATATTACACAATACATTTTTCTTTACTTCCATTTTGGATGGATTAAAAGGGGGTTTCAGTAGCTCTGCCGATAGGTGTTGAGAACAGAGGTTTTGTATGCATCGATTTGAACAAAACAATTTATTATTTAATAACTGAGTGTTATTTTAGTCGGGTTTCTAAGTCTTAGAAGTTTTTTCATGTTACATAATATCTAAAGAAACTATTCCTTTTTTAACTCTGTGTTTAGAAATTTTTACTATGAATCTGTTATTCACATCATAATGTTTCCCAAGATACTTCTTAGTGAATAATGTGTTTCAAGATACTTCTTAATGAATGTTTTCAAAATACTTAATGAATAATGTTTCCAAGATACTTCTTAATGAATAATGTTTCCAATATACTTAATGAATAATGTTTCTACGAATTTTTTAATGAATGATGTTTCCAAGTTACTTCTTAATGAATAATATTTCCAAGATACTTCTTATTGAAAGACTTGTTTTAAATAAAAGTTAATTTTCTGTTTGTATAAGATTTTAAGGAAACAATATATTGCTTCTAGAAACATAAATATAACTTTTAATGAGTCAAATTGCTTTTACACATTTGTTTAACTATAACATCTAATCTATTTTCGTTATTTTCAAAGATTTAAATTTGAGGTACAAGTTCATAAATATATATATATAATTGAGCAGCATAGATATATATATATATATATATATATATATATATATATATAATACAGTATATGATCACATAGCAGATGCATTTTTTAAAACCAAAATTATATTTTTGTTGGTACTTGCATACATACTACCGCAAACAGTATTGGTGACATTTTACAAAACTTAATACATGGTTGCTAATTTAGCGCGTAGGAGACATGTGAAATCAGATCTGCCAACTTGGCGAATTATCTTGAACACTGGCACTTTTGCGATGATACTACGCAAGTAATTTTGTTACGCAGTAAATGCAAAAGAATTTTGATTTTCGAAGTTAAGTGGTAAAAACTTCATAAAATGTAAATTAAATAATATATAAGATGGAGAAAATGAATTTTACAACTTAGGTATCACATATTTAGATCCCTTTAAATTTGAGTTGATATATATGTTTCTGTTAAAATTCGTATTAGATACAACAGTATCAAAAATAAATGGCATACAAACTCATTTATTCTTTCATATTCTCAGCAGTTTAAAACTGCAACAAACTTAAAAATGAGTGCATTACATACTTATTTTCTGTTTCATTTTCAAATTTGATCCAGTAACAGATTCAAAAATTAGTAAGTGAAGTTTCAATTTTGAGTACATACTTGTTTGCCAAAAATAAGTTTCTCAAATTTGAGTATGTTTGCATCGGAGCTATTTTGAGTATGTGAAGTATTCAAAAGTGAGTATTTTGTTCTTAATTCTGAATACCCGTTTTTCGCAGTGTGCAGTTACTACAGAACTTTTTTAACGCGTGATTTATGACATCAGCACGATTTATTGCACCTCGTTCGTCTATATAACTGTCTTATACTATTACAGATAGTAAAGGGGAGAAAATATTTTCTAACCGCTCTTGACATTGAAATTTTAAATTATAAAGGGAGTTTAAATGAAACCCGGTCACTAGTGGAAAATAAAGGCAATGATTTTATTAACTCAAAATGTAGTTATACACAGTACACATACTCAAAATAGTCGCCAAAACTGTTGGCACATTTATCTCATTGTGACACTAGCTGGTCGATTCCTTTTGAAGAAGCTGGGTAGGCTGCTGTCGGATCCAGGCCTCGCTTTTATCCCTCCGGTGCCCTAGGGCACTTCAAATTGTTACGCTCTCTCTCTCCTCCCCCTCTTCTATTTCAGAGCATCCCTTCCTTCAGTTTTGGCTCTTAAGGGATTTTTTCCTTAACTCTCATATTTTTCTTTTGTTTTTCTCTTCTCCACGCGGAGAACGATGAATAACTGACAATAACCCTTTGACAGGTGGATAAGGTGATTTAGAAACAACTGGTGGCTTAGAAGATCCTCGGGTTTTCTCCGACATATTCCATTACCTCGGGAATGATCCGGTCCAAATACATGTAGGTGGCCATATCCCGTGGCTCCAATTGCAAATCCCATCCAGTTCTCTCGTTCCAGATAATCCTTTATCAGATGGGTGATATATAGTGCTTTTACAATAGGCGACAGGTTGGTTTCAAGTAACAGCCCTTCAAAAAGAGCAATATTTTTGTGATGAGCCACATAATTTTAATCAAATGTTATTAGCATGCAGTTGGAGACCTTTAAAAATTGCATCACAATATCTTTTTTTAATTCGGATGGATCTCTTAAGAACTTGCAATGCTTTTTACATTCTGCGACAAAATTCTCTACTCCAAAATTTATATTATTAAACTGTTTTTAATGACAGTTTATACTGTTCTGGACTTTTTACTTTTGTA